>JANAVB010027909.1:0-49210 GCA_029216955.1 Iris pallida | reverse complement strand
GCAATAGAACAAAGGATTCTGCACATCAATATTTAGAGAAAACATAGCTTCGCAATTCAAAACATACAGAAATTTGCTCTCAGACATTTAATCCAAGTACAACAAAGTCTAAACACAAGTTGCCACATGATGAGATTCTTACAGGCTTGGGATGGATTTTGCATCAATAATCTGTTTGAGAAAAGCTTTCTCCTCGTCAATCTTTTTTTTCTCTGAGGAACCATGAGGCTTGACTCTCTTCTCTTCCAAAATCCACTTGAAGAGCTCACGCTGCTCATGTTCAGGAACAGGAGGGAGAACCTTTACCGCAGCAGGGATTTCAGTTGAGACGGTTTTATCAGGAACAACAGCTCCAATGTTCACAAATGGAGATGAAGGCACCTTTCTGTTGCATCCGCATCCTTCTCAGCAGACCGATCTTTGAAGTCCTTGTAAGACATAAACTGCACATCAACAACAAAATATTTCAATTAAAGGGGAAAATATGTATAACCATTAGAAGCAATGATCTTAATGTATCCTTCTCCTTCATTAACCCCTCCATTTCACATGTAGATAAATAAAATTGCCAAAAAAATGTTGTTTCAATTCAAATTTCACATTACAATACCGCAGGACCTTTGATGGAGGACCAGTTTGCACGTGTTGAATCTATTCCAAGATTGGGTCCAACTGAATCACTTCTAGACATTGTGTCTATTTTAGTTCGGTCTTTCCCCTTTTATTTTCTTAAGTTGCTTTGATTTGGTTGAGTCATGATCATGATTAGTTGTAATCTTATTTAGATAGGATTTTCCATCAACGCGTTGCGGCGAGCCGACCTCGATATATTCACTTCCGCTAAGTATTCTAATTGAAGATACCTATACTATTTTCCATACATCACAATCAAACAAGCAACTAAATGAAAACTAGCTCTACTTTCCTACACTTTCCAAGTTTCTTACTTTCCATTTGCCAAATGGCCCTTAGAGTCTTTCTAAACACCATTCAAATACCTTTAAAACAACCCTAGATATTGCCAACCTTGAGCCCCATCAAACCCCAACTCAAAACTCTAGGTTTTGCCCAAAATACGCTTCTTTTCTTATGCAAATGTCAAATTTAACATTGTTGTCCGGACACCTTTCTTCTAGTGTAAAACCCTAAAAATAACCCTCAAGTCAATATTCATAAATGTTTCCCAAGTTTTAACCCAGATGTCCAACAATACCCATATCCCTGATTTCTAAAATTTTGAATCTTTTCTTCCAAAGATTAAATCAAGATCTTGGACATTGGATGGTGGTTAATTGTTGGACATCAGGCGCAAAGGCATCGAAACAAAGGAACCATCTTCCTAGATCATGATTTAGACATGTTTCAATTGCGTAGACCTATCTCACCTAACAACCCTCAAGTAAGTGCTAACTTCGCTACATTGAATTAATTGTGTGTAAATTTGTGATATTTTAGGGTTGTCTAATGCTAGAATAGTAAAAGTTCCATTGCTGAATTTGCACATATCTTTGCATATCATATAGTTTGCCCCATGGTATCTTCTATACTTCAGGTTTCCTTAGGTCTCGTCATGTGTCCATCTTCGGGGGGAACCTTACATAAAATTTAATATGCTATGATAAGATCCCATCAGTTTGATAGTTGTCCTAATAAAAAACTTTAGTACTTGTATAATATATATATATATATATAGAGATAGAGAGAGAGAGAGAAGAGAGAGAGAGAGAGGAGGAGGGATCGGGATCACCGGACTTAAACATCCCCACATGTTCTCCGGAATAGTAGCCGTGGATTGTCTTTATGGACCGTTGGTATTAGATCCTTAAACTATCCAATTTTTTGCGAGATTTTGATTTAATTTCAACGGTCCATAAAGACAATCCAACGACTGCTATTCCGGAGAACATACGGTGATGCTTAAGTGCGGGGATCCATATATATGGAACAAGGTAGTCAAAGGCATAAGGTGTACTCGAGGTGTAAAGGGTCCATAATGTCCGAGGTGCACTTAAGACACGTCCGAACGAAGTGAGGCCCAAAATAAAAAGTAATAAAAATATACATAAATAAATAAATAGATTAGTAATATAAGAAATAAAATCAAATAACATATTAAAACCAACAAAAATATGCTAAAACATAACCATAAACAAGCAGAGCAGTAATAGCAATCAACAGAACTAACAAGAATTTGTATTTTTCCTACCACGGTTTTAATATATTTTAGTTTTCAAGTTCAATTGTAGGCTACGTCCCTCCACTTGTATGAGGTAAGGGTTATCTTCCCGCCTCAAAAGTTTTTTGAAAAAGAAGAAGTTAAAAACACATAAGGCGCGCCATGGGTGCGTCCGGAGATGCATTGCCCAGTGAGGTGCGAGGCGCGCCTTTGACTACCATGACATGGAGGAATTAATACATACTTTACTACACCCAACCTTAATTATAATCAAAAGTGCGCTTCTTGATACTCGGATCTTGGTAAGGGTATTCCAAGAGATTAATTATTGATTGTAAGCTTCTTTGACCTTTACATTTCAGCAGCTTGGGTAATCGAGTTCGAACCATGCAAAATTTTAATTAGTACACATAGTCATGCAAGACTACTTAGAAGAGCAAATGACAACCCCCTTAATTTTTTCTATACGTAATTACTTAGCTACCCTCATATATTGAATGAACAATTTTAATTAGTATAGACAGGTATATATTTGGAAGAAAAAATTTCACGGTGAAGCCTAAACTTTTCATACACACACACACACACTTGTAATATAACAATGGTACTGAGTTTCTTCAATAAAACAAATAGTTCGAGTTTCCCTAATCTTAAAAGGTTTTCTAATCAAGTTGCACCGATCTTTTTCACAATAACGATCAATGTGCTAATTTATAGTTTGTCCTCTAGAGTTCCACTAAACTTCACAATGAAATTCAATCTGCCATCGTCACCAAATGTGAAACGTACTGTTTGTCTAATCTTAGCAAAAAGATCAATATTAGACAATCACATAGGAAATCAGATTATTAAAATCAACTTAAAATATCGCTTGAAATTCTCCATATGTAAATTTATGTAACTATGTGCTTTCTGTAAAAAAAAAGCAAGAAACAACCATGTTTATACAGTACATCTCCATTTTGTATATATGAATGATGAGAATTTCTCATTGTCCTCGCAAGTATCAGTTGACTGACAATTAACAGTTTGCTCCTCGTACCAACAGAACTAATCTGCCTATCACCTACTTGATTAAACCTCGGAACATCAATGACATGTTCAGAGATTATTTGTTAACTGGTGTGTTTAATTGCTTTAAATGATTTTCATATATGTTATGTTACAGTTGCAACTGGCATTGGATGAAATGTGCCTTGTGTGGAATCACAGAGATTCTAGCTCCACCATTCTTATGATGACCTCAATTGTCAACACTGAAGAACTGCAAGCTCATGATGCAAATGACTTGCATACTGCAAGACCTCGGACATGCCAATCAGGGTGATTGATTGTTTTGCTAATAACAGCCACCACGCAATCCTCTTTCTTTTTTTTCCTTTATCAGGTCCCATCGGAATCACTTGCCCTGGTACCTGCTGATCTGATTACTATTATTAAAATATAATTCTGTGATATTCATAGCAAAAAGAAATATTTAAGTTACATTACAGTCAAAATGATGTTTCACAATGATAAACTTAGATGTGACTATTCTTATCAAAACAAGGTGCCCTATAAATGTATGAAACCCTACCCTTCTTAAAGTTATTCAAGACTCCAAAATTTTAGTCTTCTTTCAGAAGAGGAGATATTTCTGATATAATTCTAGGCTACTAAAATGATTAGCTTCACTAGTACCCTCTCTTCAACCATATTATAACAGATAATGTAGATATAGCAATGGCTAAATATTGACTTCAAAATTTCAAACCAAAAGAAAACATAATAAACAATAACATTTCTCGAAAAATGATCAAAATCGCACTTTAAGGGTCTGTTTGGTTGGGCGGATAAAGGCTAGAAGTGAGGAGCCAGGAGCTACTGTGCTCTCTCCAAACACATCCGGTGTTTGTTTGGTTGCTACCGGAAGTAAAAGCTGGAAGTGTATGGATTTGATGGATGTAGCTCCCATCCACCTCCATTTTTCTTCCTTTGACTTCTTAAAATTTTTGGAAAAAGTTGGTCCGGAACTTCAACCGTTCTCCCTGTAAAGTGGTCCAGTAAAAAATAAAATAATATAATAACAATAATAATAAATTTATTATTATTATTATTATTATTATTATTTTATTATTACTATATTATTATTATTATTTAAAAACTTATTAAAAATTTGTGGCTTAAAAATAACTGAAAACATTAATCCATAAAAAAAATAATGATAATAATAATAATATATTATTATTATTTTATTATTTATTCCACAATTTAAAAGTGAAAAATCACATCGCTTTCTCACTTCAACAACCATCTAAACGAAGGAACTACAAAAAGTTATACTTTCCAACTCACTTCCAATAACCATCCAAAAGAATTAAGGAACTCAGAAAATATGCATACACAAACTCTTCACTTCCTATTTTTTTACTTCTCTCCACTTCGGAGAACCAAACAGCCACATAACGATTTTCAACAAAGTGGTGATAAAACGTATAACTTGTACAAATCTTTCCATTTTTCAATTCGATTCGATCTATTCGTTTGTAGCGGCACCCACCTAATCCCTTGTCTAAGGGGAATAGATGAAAGCCTAGGCACATATATCCAGAAGTGCCGAAAGCTGACTTTTGATTTCAGACACTCGGGATCTAATCCGATCTATATCATCCGGAGAAATTCTTGCTCCCATGGGACCATTTGTATCTATATGCGTCAGGATCCCGATCCATGGATCTCTCGGTTCGAGAAATACGAGGAGCAAACCATCTCCATATACCAAAACTACCGGAAATGTTTCAAAAAAAGTGGGCATACGGCGGGTTTTGGTCCCGAAGAACAACAACAACAAAGTCGGTGTACTCATGGTCGAGGCCAGCTACATGAATTCATTTCTTCTACTACACTCTACTGAAAACCATCTTCAAATTTAATGACAATATATGTTTTCAGGAAATAACATTATATGTGATTCCTTGATTTCCTTCTAACAATATACTTTTGTATAAAGCTTTCAGCAATAACATTCAGTATGCAATCAACCAACCATTAAAGTTAAGTGAAAAAAGGAAATACAATGTTAAATCATAGTTGATTTACACATAATGGAAGAAACTGCCACATTCACATAAATTACTAAGGGTTAGCCTGCCACATTGAGCTGAATGATATTAATTGGATATCTGGTTATCAAATGATGATGCCTTCTCCATATAACTTTTTTGCTCGAGAAACAAGTCAGGTGCTTCTTCTAAGTAGCATAAATCACAAAGCATTTCAAGAAAAGTGGCTTAGATAGTTCTGTATTTCTATTTTTAAGTTTCATATGTTGTTCCAATATTCCTTAAGCTAATGGTTCTAGATATAAGAACTAGTATATCTCATGAAGTAAGCTTCAAACTTCATATTTTGACATTTATAACAATGTATCACAAAGATGTTACTCACTACTAAAGTATGTGTAGAATCTGAACCACCAAGCACATACATAATAAGACTATACAAGGTGTAATATTATAGTAATAAATGAAGGAAGACCCGCCTCAACTTTTATCTGCCAGAATTTTACTACAGCTGATTAGTGAGAAAATTACCCACCTTTTTTGTTCTTAAAGCAAATACAGGATTGCTAAAACTTCCTTGTCAAATTGCCAAAGATAAGTTTCTCAAGGACTTGTCTTTTATCTCATGTTCTCAAATGGTGAACCTTTGGTTAACCCCGATATTTTAGCCATTGGAGAAAAAAAAAATTCCTCTCTTCATTATCAAATTGGAGATGGTGTCATGTGCTTATTCTCCATCATGAATCATTAACAAAGAAAGAAAGCCCCCAAGTCCTCCTTAAGTCACTAATTCGCTAAATGTGACTTTTAAAGGTTGAATTCGTCCTTTTATGTTCTTCTTGCTTATGTTCGACTCCTTGCAAATTCTTGCGCATCTTCTAAGATTCTTCTACCTATTGAGTAGCATTATTCTTGCAAATTCAATGCAAAATACTAAACACTCATTAAGACTGCTAAGAACTTGAAGAAAAAGACAGTACAGTACACTGTACATAACAATCATGCGTATGAATAATTGAGATGGCATCCAGATTACAGGCCCAACGCTCAAAAAAAGAGTTTGTTGTCAATGCGCTATGGGGCCATAAATGAATACAATTTTGGACTGGAGGGATTCAGCGGTTATACAATAATGGCAACGACAGTAAAGCCTTTGTCCGAATTCCTTTTGGGCTGGTTGCATGAATATATTTCCTCCATTCAACTCTTTGCGGGCCATTTCCTCGATTAGGCAAGTCTCACTGCTTTTTAATATCTTTGATCCGTGATCTATAGGCCCGTATTTCTTCTATAATGGCACCTTTAACTAGTCTTCAATCTTAATGCTTGTAATGACTGTCACTGTTGCATATGTCCAAACCATCTTCAAATATATTTTTCACATCTTATCTGCAATTGGACCCTTATTAAATTCATTTCTTAGGCCGACTTTTCTAGTATTAACACTAATTTGTCTCATCGTTCTCACTTTAAGTACAAATACTTTAACGTTTGTCTCTTAATTTCCCAATATTTAGATCCACAAAGCATAGCCAGTGTACAACATCCTTTCTTTGAAGTTTCTTAAGGGTGTCATAGGCTTACGAAATTCTCCATCAGCACTTCTCCACTTTAACTATTGTGTTTTGTTTCTTAAGAACAATGTCCAATGATTCAACAAAGAGACGAAAAGGGTCAACTCTTCCCCTAGTCTTATTAGTTATATACTCCATACATTCAATCCTCCTCTGCTTAATTATGAATCGTTAAGTTTCTAAAGTTTATCTCCACATTTCTACTCTAGACTTGATGTCTTTGCCAAAACTCGTCAATTTAGACAATATTGTCGACAAATAGCATACACTATGGAGCATCGGTACCTCATCCTGAGTGTTTCCCAAGTCCATCCATAACTATAGCTAGAGATATATGTTCTTAGAGACCCTTGATGCAAGAATATGGTCATATAGAGTATGAGTACGTCTTTGAGACCTCGTGCACATTCTCTACCGATCTCCTTAAACTAGGAAGCGCGGACCCTCAAGAGTTTGCTATCCGTGTCCGTGTCGCGTCGGGCGTCGTGTCGTACTGGTGTTCCCCATGGTTGGTATGCTGATCATAACCAAAGTAAATTCTTCGCTGATCTAGACTTCAATCAAAGAAAATAATAGATTGACTGATCATTCATCATCGACAGCTCTCTTCCTTTTTTTCCACAATAACAGAGGTTTAGAGAATAAAGAAAATCATCTAAATCTGTACGAATAGATAAGAAAATAAAAGAAAAGGGGGAGGGATGGGTGAGGGTGATACGTGCCCATTTGCATAGGCACAGTGCAATGTCCAATTCTGGGCAGTTGGTTTGTTAGTTATTTCTCTCTCAGGGCCAGCTCAGCTCTTCAGAGGACAGCTCATCATTGGACAGGCCAATCACAGCCTGCAATGACAAATATAAGCCACGTCAGCCAGAATATCCTTCCTATATATAGCTGTAAATAGGAAGAGAAGAGAATCAGAGAATTGATTATTTTCTCAGTATTACTTCTTACTGCATTTTCATTCTTCCTGCATTTATTCTGCCATTGTAATTCCTGTCAATTTACTTCAATAAACCTAGAATACTCCCCCAATTCTTCTTTGTTTAGCTAACAGTTGATTCCTGATGACAATTCCTGGAAGGAATTCGAGCATTTATATGGCAGGAACTCAGGATCCTACCAACTTGGTATCAGAGCCTCTAGATCCAGTGAGTGAAGGCAGCCGGGAGGGTAGCTCCGGCCTCGGCGGATCTGGAGGGTTGGCATTTGAGGGGAGGCGGGCGTTCGTCGACAACGAACGGATCCTCTCCATTGAAGGAACCATGGGTGCCATGTCAGGTACTGTGCTAGATATATCTGCCAAATTTGTCCAATTAGAAGGCTTACCTGCAAAATTTGATCAAATCGAAGATCATTTTGGAAGAGTTGAGAAGATGCTGGAGGAATTAACCAGATCTCGTAGGGATGGAGAGAGTTCGAGCTCAAATATGAGCCACTCTCCATTGTTACAACATTTTCCCCCTGCACCGAATTTTCCATATAATTCACCAATTCCTGTCAACAACTCCCAGTTCACAGATTATATGATGGACTTGAAATTACTCAAACAAGATGCTAGTGTTCAAGAGTATAACTCTCAGTTCCAGAAACTTTCCAAAAAGGTGCAAGGTATTCCTGAAACTTGCCTCGTGAGTCATTATATAGGAGGACTGAAAGAGGAAATTAGGTTTGGACTTCAACTATCCAATCCAAAAAGTCTGTTAACAGCTATGCAACTTTCAAAATTGCATGAGGCAAAATTCATGGCAATCCAGAGGAATTACAAGGGGAATTCTGACCTCAACTACACTCGACCTAAGAGTGATAGTACGAATCATGTGTTCTTTCGATCGAAGGCACCTTTGGAGCTTTGTTAAGTGCAAACACCAGTGGCTGCACAAAGTCCTTTGTTGTCCCTACACAAAGAACATGAGACAAGGATCAAGCTATTAACTGCAGCATTTCAGAATATAAAGCAAAAAGGGATTCAAAATCATTTGAAGAGCAAATCCAGGTAGCGCCTACTTTGCAGCCATCCTTGGTGCAGGTAACTCTGCAGTTAAACCCTATTCCTCGGGAAAAACTAAGCAATATTGATTATAGTGCTGAATCTTACATCAGTGAAGAGTCAAATAAAGAAGTTACAAAGGAAGCCCTACCTCTGGCCACTCATACAGAGACTGGCACAATTAAAGCTGCTGATCTCTTAGCATCTGAGGTCCAGTATGAGAGCTGTACTGACAAGAATGATAAGTCTGTGAAAGACTTGATGAAGCTACTGTTCGGGACAGCCTTCCTTACATCTGGTTTCAGACTTGTCGACCACAACACCTCTGGTAACAGGATACACAAGACACACAATTTAGGATTGAGCAGTGTAATGCCCTGAATCCGTTGCGGAGCACGGTGCAGGCTAGCGGCCGAATGGCCGAGTCGGATGAGAATTGGGGAAACTTTACCAGGATCGCGGGATAATAAATTGAGATCCTTTCCTCGTTATGGATTGGACTCTTTTGAAATGATGCCCAAGATGCAGTGGCGCGCGTCTTGGGGGAAGAGTTCTATATAAGAGTCGCTTGCCCCGAGACCGTTGCCCTGCTGGTTTTCGATGTCGCTTTTGCTGTTGGCTTTTGTGTGCGTTTTCGTGATTGTTTTCGATGAATGTTTTCATGGATTTACTTTCACCGTCTACGCATTTCATATCGAATAACTGAGAGAAAGAGAAGAAGTATGCTGACCAGACGTTGGTGCCAATGCAGGTGCTAACGCGGTGAACCTCGGGTGACGTTGCGTGGAAGACCTCTTTCTCTCGGCAATTCACCAACAAGTGAGTGGCTTTGATCCTTCGACGATCCTTGATCTTCGCGCATAACAATGGTAGACTTGTTATTGCGTTCGGTGCTTAATAAAAGATGCCTAGTAATAATACGGGAAAGATAATGAAAGATAAATTATCACGTGGCTAGGCTTATGTTGCAAATCGAATGATGCTCGTATGCTATATGAATTGTTTAACAGGTGATGCAAAGACCCAAGTATTGGACGTAAGTATATCGGACTTCGGTTCGAAAGAATGGGTTAAGCATGAATAGTCCCTTGGTTGGATGAACGAATATACGAGCCTATGGCTCAAGGCAAGTTGGTAAGATGGAAAGATGGAAAAATGGCAAGATGAAATGAGAACTACGAATATGTGTGGAAGATGCTATTATCATGCATGTCGTGTCTCTTATTAGTTAAGTTGCATTGCATGCATGGTCATGGACAACTTGTATACAAGGTAGTTCCCAGAACGGTAATCCGCGGCCACGGACCCGGTTCGTCCTAGGGGGAACAAGGAATTATGCCGACGTACTGGCATCGGTAAACGGGACTTGCAGTGGGGCTAGCTACCCGCACTGAAAGGGCACCGTTGTACCAAGTAAGACGGTCCAGGATGGCGTGTCGCCAGTGACCTTCATATAGACAGGTGGCATAGCTAACATTGTCTTATGCAGGCAGAGTAAGTGGTATTCATAAATATGTACAGGGATGGCTATCGACCGTGGGTAAGATTCACCAAATTGGTGATCAATATAAACTGCTTATGTTAGAACAACATGAATTGCTTATGTTTCTAACATCACTGTATGCTTCTTATATTTCTCATCAATATGAATTGTTAATGGACCCTAAGGCAAGATAGAAAGAATACAAATCAATAGTGAACATTCATGTAATTTTACTACTGTTGATTTATGGTGAGATTGGTTATGGCCGCTCACCAGTACATATGTGGCAATGTACTGACCCTCGTCTCCACAGGTGCCGGGAACCTAGTGGATAATCATAGACGCTGAAGGCTTGCTGTCCGACTCTTTAGAAGCTTCGTACATCTTGAAGTTTCCACTTGAAGAAGAAGGCATTTTGCTGAAGGTGGTTATTGCTGCATTATTAATAAAGGGATATGATGTATGGAACAAGTTGTATCTCATTTCAATATTTCTGCAAGTTGTAGCCAAGTTTGGCCTTTCATCTCGGCTGTTTGAGAGCCTTATGTTTATGCAATGTAATTTCAAAGATATCAATAAAGAACTTATTTCAGATCATATCTGTGTTGTCCAAATTTCTCTATCATCCGCTGCGAATCTCTATTCAAAATGTCTCTTTTATAAAAGGAACACGCACGCCTTGTACAAGTGCAATTCCAGACTTGTACGGCATCACGCCTTAGCGAGGACGAACGATTCGGCGTGAATCTAAGCGGAGGCGAACGATTCCCGAATCGGGGCGTGACAGTTTGGTATCAAAGCACGGCTTTACATCCTTGGGAATTTCTTGGTTTTAAAGATTTCGAAAATGACACAAGCTTTATTGCTTCTCGAACAACTTTGGTTTTAAATGTCCCGAAATGAGATGTTCCATACAATAAGTCCATAAATATATTATGAGACTAACAAGCTCCTCTGTTTTGCAGAGATGACAAAGGCGGGTGCGACAAACAACGCGAGTAGCTCAAGGGTGGTAGCCTCAACCGACCCTATGGAGAGGATGCTGGCTATGATGGAGAGCCAGCAGAGGCAGAACGCGAAGCAATTCGAGGCCCAACAGAAGCAGCTAGATACCCTGCAACAGTTGGTCCGAACAGTGGTGAACAATGGGGCTCAAGGCACTCCAGTCTCCCGAGAGAGCGAACTAGTGGAGGCAGAGGAACCCCCGGCGGCTAAGAAGACCACTGCTGTGGCCGACATAACAAAGTTTAAGAAAATCTGCAGCAAAGAATTCAAAGGGACAGAGGAAGCCACCATTGCTATGGATTGGCTAGTTGAAGTGGAAGACCACCTGGAAGCTTTGGGTATTGTTGGATCTAAGAGGGTCTCGTGTGTGAAACTACTGCTGGTTTCCAACGCACACTACTGGTGGCAAAGTCAGAAAAGAATTCTCGCGGGTGAATGGAACAACGAAAATTACTTGGCTGATGTTCCGTGAGGCATTTCTGGCTCAGTACTTCTCTTCGACTGAGCAGCGAGCTAAGGAATTGGAGTTCCAGAAGCTCGAACATGGGAACATGACGGTAAAGGAGTATGAGGCAGAGTTTTCTAGACTGTCTCAGTATGCGATCACGAAGTTTACTGACGATGCATCTAAGGCTCGTCGGTTTGAGCAGGGCTTGAGGCCTGCTCTGAAGGCTCAAGTTGTGGTTCAGAAATATAAGACTTTTCAGGAGTCTTATGAGCACGCGAAGGAATTGGACCCACACTATCCTGCGACGGCGCCAGTGCAAGCGTCGGTGCAGAATCTACATAACAAGAGACCGAACAACGGTGGCAGATATGAGGCGCCAAAGCGTCAGAATTACGGTGGCTACCATCGACCCAATCCGGTTGGGCCGTACTGCAACAAGTGCCACAACAAAGGGCACTTTGCTAATGACTGTAAGGTCTTGGAGGGAGGATACTATAGGTGTGGTCAATTTGGCCATATGTCTCGCAATTGTCCAGGAAGGGGCAACCAGAACCCTCCAAGGCAGCAGCATCACCAACAATATCAACAGAATCGTGGACAGGCACCACGACCTCCTCAGCCACAACAGAATCAGAGGCCCGGTGCCCAGGGCCGAGTCTTTGCATTGACTCAGGAGGAAGCATCATTTGCATCAGATACTGTCGTGACAGGTATATTGTTATTTAATGGCATTCCTGCACGTACTTTATTTGATTCTGGTGCTTCACATAGTTTTATATCTAAAGACTATGTTAAGGAACATGAAATAAAAATGACAATATTGGATATGTACCTTAGTGTTAGTACTCCATCAGGAGTGGAGATGCCTACTAACATGATGTGTAGGGATGGTTACATATGTATCGGGAAGAGAAAGCTACCATTAGATGTAGTCGAGCTTGATATGAAAGATTTTGATATCATTCTGGGAATGGACTGGTTAAGTGCATGTTGTGCGACGATTGACTGTGCGAAGAAGCGAGTTATGTTTCGCCTACCTGGAGGAACAGAATTCTCTTACTCGGCCAGTTCATCGGCGAAGGCTTCGATGGTGATTTCAGCTACTACGGCCCGGCGATTGCTTCATTCTGGCTGCGAAGGGTACCTTGCTTCTGTTCGAGACACACGCAAGAATGGTGCAGACTCAGCTAACACTGAAGTCGTGGCAGAATTTCCTGATGTGTTTCCTGACGAGATACCCGGAATGCCTCCGGACCGAGAGATTGAATTCACTATCGATACATTTCCAGATACTCGTCCGATCTCAAGGGCACCATACAGGATGGCGCCTGCTGAATTGAAGGAACTCAAAGTACAGCTACAGGAATTATTAGACAAGGGATACATCAGACCCAGTGTTTCACCATGGGGTGCTCCGGTGCTATTTGTGAAGAAGAAGATGGATCGATGCGGCTGTGCATCGACTACCGCGAGCTAAATAAAGTTACAATTCGAAACCAGTATCCGTTGCCTCGAATAGACGACCTCTTCGATCAGTTGCAAGGGGCGTCTGTATTTTCAAAGATTGATCTTCGCTCAGGCTACCATCAGTTAAAGATCAAACCAGATGACATTTCTAAGTCCGCATTCCGAACCAGATACGGACACTATGAATTCTTGGTCATGCCCTTCGGACTGACCAACGCCCCTGCCGCTTTCATGGATATGATGAACAGAGTCTTCCGGCCCTTTTTGGATAAATTTGCGGTCGTGTTCATCGACGACATCCTAATCTACTCGAAGAACAGAGAAGACCATGCAGAACATTTGAGGACAGTGTTACAGACTCTACGGGACAATCAGCTCTATGCCAAGCTGAGCAAATGTGAGTTTTGGATGAGTAGCGTGTCGTTCCTAGGGCACGTTATCTCGGCGGAAGGTGTGTCCGTTGACCCAAAGAAAATTGAAGCCGTAGTGGATTGGAAGCAACCCACGTCGGCGAGCGAGATTCGAAGTTTCCTCGGCTTGGCAGGCTACTACAGGAAGTTTGTCAAGGATTTTTCAAAAGTGGCAGCGCCTTTAACTCGGCTAACCCAGAAGGGAGTGGCATTCGATTGGACTGATGAGTGCGAGTCTTGCTTTCAAAATCTGAAGCAACATCTCGTATCAGCTCCAATCCTTACACTTCCAGACGGCGTCGAGGGATTCCAGATATACAGCGATGCGTCCGGATTGGGTCTGGGATGTGTGTTGACTCAGAGAGGGAAAGTGATATCTTATGCCTCGAGACAGCTTAAGCCGCACGAGAAAAATTATCCAACGCATGATTTGGAATTGGCAGCGATAGTGTTTGCACTGAAATTGTGGAGGCACTACTTGTATGGAGTGGCTTGCGAGATCTTCACCGACCATAAGAGCCTGAAGTACATTTTCACTCAAAAGGATTTAAATTTGCGGCAAAGACGTTGGTTGGAGCTTATAAAAGATTACGACTTGACGATCGCGTACACCCCAGGAAAAGGCAATGTGGTGGCGGACGCGTTGAGTCGAAACTTTGTAGGATCACTCAGTGTTGACAAACGAATACTGGAGGAATTGGAAAGCATGGGAATTGAGCTCCAGATTCGTGGCCGAAATGCACAATTGGCTCAACTTCAACTTGAGCCGAGTTTGTTAGAAAAGATAAAGACGGCACAGAGGACAGATGAGTTCTTGATTAAGATTGGCAGAATAGTGGAAAAGGGTGAAGCCAGCGACTTCACCAGGCTCGAGGACGGATCATTACGACTCAAGGGGAGGCTATGTATCCCGAAGGATGAAGAACTCCGGAAGGAAATCTTGACGGAGGCCCATTACGCCAAGTATTCCTTACATCCGGAAAGTACAAAAATGTATAAAGATTTGCGCACGACCTTCTGGTGGCACGGCATGAAACGAGATGTGGCCCTCTTTGTCTCGCGATGCTTAGCGTGTCAACGAGTCAAGGTGGAACACCAGAGGCCCGGCGGGGAGATGCAGAACCTCGCGATCCCAGAATGGAAATGGGATCATATAACCATGGATTTTAGTTGGCTTGCCGAAGACGCAACGGGGGAATGATGCAATGTGGTGCATCCCTTTTCTGTCAGCCAGGTCCATGCCAGAAATCGCTTTTCGCTTAAGTAAACGGAAATCCAGGTCAGGTGGATGAAAGTATCATCGTTGATCGATTAACCAAATCTGCACATTTTCTTGCAATGAAAACCACATGGAGCGTCGACCGGTTGGCTCAGCTATACTTGGATGAAATTGTCCGACTGCATGGAGTGCCAGCATCAATAGTGTCGGATCGGGATGGGCGATTTGTATCGCGTTTCTGGGTCAGTTTGCATGCTGCCATGGGAACACAATTGAAATTTAGTTCTGCATACCATCCTCAAACCGATGGCCAGACCGAGAGGGTGAATCAGATACTTGAAGACATGCTTCGGCTTTGTGCTATTGATCTGAAGACTAGTTGGGATACTCACTTGCCGCTAGCAGAATTTGCCTACAATAACAGTTACCAGTCAAGTATAGAAATGGCCCCGTATGAAGCACTGTACGGGCGAAGGTGTCGGTCTTCGATTTGTTGGGATGAAGTCGGTGAACGACAGGTACTTGGTCCGAAGATGGTGGAACAGGCCGTCGAGAAGGTCCGCATGATTCGGAAGAAGTTACGTGTGGCGCAAAGTCGGCAGAAGAGTTATGCGGATACTCATCGACGACCATTGGAATTTATGGTGGGCGATCACATATTTTTGAAGGTGTCACCGATGCGCGGAGTTATGCGATTCGGTGCGAAGGGGAAGCTAAGTCCGAGATTTATTGGCCCGTTTGAAATTCTTAAGCGAGTCGGCCCTGTTGCCTATCAGATCGCGCTGCCACCGGCATTAGATGGAGTGCACGATATCTTCCATGTTTCCCAACTACGGAAGTATGTACATGATCCAAGCCACGTGGTAGACTTCGGTCCGTTAGGGCTAAAAGCTGACTTGTCTTATGTGGAGGAACCCGTGCAGATCTTGGATAGGAAAGATAAAATCTTGCGGAACCGAGTTGTTTCTTTGGTTCGAGTGCTTTGGCGAAATCATTCCGTCGAAGAGTCGACATGGGAACTTGAGGCAGAGGTGAAGGAAAAGTTTCCTTCGTTGTTTGACCTAGGTGGGTTTGTGTTTAAGTTTCGAGGACGAAACTTTTTGTTAGTGTATTAATATGTAATGCCCTGAATCCGTTGCGGAGCACGGTGCGGGCTAGCGGCCGAATGGCCGAGTCGGATGAGAATTGGGGAAACTTTACCAGGATCGCGGGATAATAAATTGAGATCCTTTCCTCGTTATGGATTGGACTCTTTTGAAATGATGCCCAAGATGCAGTGGCGCGCGTCTTGGGAGAAGAGTTCTATATAAGAGTCGCTTGCCCCGAGACCGTTGCCCTGCTGGTTTTCGATGTCGCTTTTGCTGTTGGCTTTTGTGTGCGTTTTCGTGATTGTTTTCGATGAATGTTTTCATGGATTTACTTTCACCGTCTACGCATTTCATATCGAATAACTGAGAGAAAGAGAAGAAGTATGCTGACCAGACGTTGGTGCCAATGCAGGTGCTAACGCGGTGAACCTCGGGTGACATTGCGTGGAAGACCTCTTTCTCTCGGCAATTCACCAACAAGTGAGTGGCTTTGATCCTTCGACGATCCTTGATCTTCGCGCATAACAATGGTAGACTTGTTATTGCGTTCGGTGCTTAATAAAAGATGCCTAGTAATAATACGGGAAAGATAATGAAAGATAAATTATCACGTGGCTAGGCTTATGTTGCAAATCGAATGATGCTCGTATGCTATATGAATTGTTTAACAGGTGATGCAAAGACCCAAGTATTGGGCGGTAAGTATATCGGACTTCGGTTCGAAAGAATGGGTTAAACATGAATAGTCCCTTGGTTGGATGAACGAATATACGAGCCTATGGCTCAAGGCAAGTTGGTAAGATGGAAAGATGGGAAAATGGCAAGATGAAATGAGAACTACGAATATGTGTGAAAGATGCTATTATCATGCATGTCGTGTCTCTTATTAGTTAAGTTGCATTGCATGCATGGTCATGGACAACTTGTATACAAGGTAGTTCCCAGAACGGTAATCCGCGGCCACGGACCCGGTTCGTCCTAGGGAGAACAAGGAATTATGCCGACGTACTGGCATCGGTAAACGGGACTTGCAGTGGGGCTAGCTACCCGCACTGAAAGGGCGCCGTTGTACCAAGTAAGACGGTCCAGGATGGCGTGTCGCCAGTGACCTTCATATAGACAGGTGGCATAGCTAACATTGTCTTATGCAGGCAGAGTAAGTGGTATTCATAAATATGTACAGGGATGGCTATCGACCGTGGGTAAGATTCACCAAATTGGTGATCATATAAACTGCTTATGTTAGAACAACATGAATTGCTTATGTTTCTAACATCACTGTATGCTTCTTATATTTCTCATCAAATATGTGAATTGTTAATGGACCCTAAGGCAAGATAGAAAGAATACAAATCAATAGTGAACATTCATGTAATTTTACTACTGTTGATTTATGGTGAGATTGGTTACGGCCGCTCACCAGTACATATGTGGCAATGTACTGACCCTCGTCTCCACAGGTGCCGGGAACCTAGTGGATAATCATAGACGCTGAAGGCTTGCTGTCCGACTCTTTAGAAGCTTCGTACATCTTGAAGTTTCCACTTGAAGAAGAAGGCATTTTGCTGAAGGTGGTTATTGCTGCATTATTAATAAAGGGATATGATGTATGGAACAAGTTGTATCTCATTTCAATATTTCTGCAAGTTGTAGCCAAGTTTGGCCTTTCATCTCGGCTGTTTGAGAGCCTTATGTTTATGCAATGTAATTTCAAAGATATCAATAAAGAACTTATTTCAGATCATATCTGTGTTGTCCAAATTTCTCTATCATCCGCTGCGAATCTCTATTCAAAATGTCTCTTTTATAAAAGGAACACGAGCACGCCTTGTACAAGTGCAATTCCAGACTTGTACGGCATCACGCCTTAGCGAGGACGAACGATTCGGCGTGAATCTAAGCGGAGGCGAACGATTCCCGAATCGGGGCGTGACAAGCAGTCAGGAATATGGTACTCCTAACAAGTCATTTGCTACAGTGTTATCAAATAAGAGTATTTCATTGGAAGAAAATCCAGAGTTGATTGAGTTTATGGCATCCTTAACAAGGTATGAAGTTTTTGTTCTCCAATCTCAGACTGCTTACATGATTTGGGATCCAGGAACTGGGTTACAGAGCATATCCGCAGCTTGCCCTGCCTGTCCTATCAGTCTTCCCTTCTCCGAGGTGGAATGGCATCCAAAGAGCCACTTTGTGGACGAGCTAGAACCTTCAAGAGGCCAGTTTGCACAGACAGAAATGGCTTTGTTTGTTGCAGCACCTGCTTTCTCTTCCATCGTGGGAACCTGCTTTCCACAGAGCTATAGCTACTCTTTGAAGTTCAGTAGACTGCAATTAGTTAATCCTTCTAGTTTAAGGAGGGAAGTATCAAACGTAATATCAAGCAGCCTCATGAGAGCTACATGCTTTGCTTTGCAAGGAAGTTGTGACTTCAAAACCATACTAAGAATGCGTGATGATGATATTGTATTTCACTATACTGATACAATCAATGGAGACAAAAATGCATCTATTGGTAACACTTACCTTACTGTGGAAGAGGTGAAGACAAAGTCGCTCTCGATCAAGCCGGGATCCGGAATGATGCTGCAGGACATTCCAAATGTTGTTTTTGAACTATCAAAAGAAAAGTTCATGACAATCTACAAGTTCATCATACATTCCAATTTGGAAGGAAGCCAAAGATGAAGAGAACATTTTCCAGTTCTCGGGTTTTGTTTGGCCTGGGAATGAGGAGAAGTTACAAGCAAAATTTAAGGAAAAGAATGATCCTGAGTTTGCAAAGAAGCTTGCATCTCTTGTTGACTTATATGTGAATGACGTCTTTGGCACGACACACGGGGCTCATGCTTCGACTGAAAGAGTTGTAAAAAATCTGAAGATAGTTGCTGCAGGTTTCCTTACGCAAAAGGAACTTGGTTATCTTGTTGGGGATGTATCAAACCCCACAAGACCTTTTGCTGGCATTGCGGGTGGCTCAAAGGTTTCCTCCAATATTGGCGTAATCGAGTCACTGTTTGAAAAGGTTGATATCCATCTTCTTGGAGGGGCAATTACATTCATATTCTACAAGGCTCAAGGGTACTCAGTTGGTTCACCTCTTGGTGAGGGAGAAAAGCTTGCACTTGCAACTGCACTCTTAGAGAAGGCAAAATCTAAAAGAGTATCACTCTTATTGCCTACTGATGTAGTTGTGGCCAACAAATTTGTTGCTGATGCAGAAGTTGATAGTGCCAGTTTTCATGTTATGGTGTGGGATCCAGGAATCCAAATTACTCCTCTATTGACCTTGGGACAAGGTCAATTTAAGGGGGGGGAGTTGATACGTGCCCATTTGCATAGACATAGTGCAATGTCCAATTCTGGGCAGTTGGTTTGTTAGTTATTTCTCTCTCAGGGCCAGCTCAGCTCTTCAGAGGACAGCTCATCATTGGACAGGCCAATCACAGCCTGCAATGACAAATATAAGCTACGTCAGCCAGAATATCCTTCCTATATATAGCTGTAAATAGGAAGAGAAGAGGAATCAGAGAATTGATTATTTTCTCAGTATTACTTCTTACTGCATTTTCATTCTTTCTGCATTTATTCTGCCATTGTAATTCCTGTCAATTTACTTCAATAAACCTAGAATACTCCCCCAATTCTTCTTTGTTTAGCTAACAGTTGATTCCTGATGACAATTCCTGGAAGGAATTCGAGCATTTATATGGCAGGAACTCAGGATCCTACCAGAGGGAGAAGATACCACCGACGGCGACATTGGCAGCGAGAAGGACTGGCAAAATCCGACGGATGAAGGTCCTCTTTGCTGTTGACGGTGGAACAGCAGGAGGAGGAGGAAACGAAGAAGCCATTGATGTCGAGAAGAAGAAGAAGAAGAAGAATGGAGATTGGAAATAGAAAAAGAGCTGCTCTTGGCCCTTGGGCTTGTTTGGTAACCTGGGTTGATAGTGGAAAGTAAAATACAATTCAGGTGAACTGAGTTGAGTTCCTAAATTTTGAAATCCCAAAAATATGTTTGGCTAACCCATGAAGTTGATTTGGAAAGTATAGTTCTTCCACTTCTATTGTTTGGTAACACACCGGTATTTGACATAGAAAGAGAGATTTTTCCAATTCCACTGTTTGGCTAACCAACATGGAAGTTGATAGCATGACCACATTATGAATATGGTGATCTTACCTGCCTCTCTTTTGCTGGAAATTTTCATAAAACTGGTACCAAAATTAGACATGAAACATGTATGCCGAGAGGAAAATGCCCAGGCAAAAATAATGAACTGAGAGTTGAAGACAAACATGTAAAACGCACAAGCGAAATTGGACGTGAAGCAAAATGTCCAGTAATGAAGCAAAACGTCCAGGCAAAACCGAGAGCAAAATGTCCAGGCAATAGCAAAAGCAAAATGTCCAGGCAAACTGTAGCCCGATATAGGTTGAAGACATACATATTAGACATGAATCCTTGAAGCACATACATATTGTCCAGGCATACATAATGTCCAGACAATAGCAAGAGCAAAATGTCCAAGCCAAATTGGACATGAATCCTTGTGCAGACTCTAAAAAAAATCTGTACAAAATGTTGACTGCAGGCCAATACAGCAAAAATGTTGACTGCAGGCATACATATTATCCAGGCATACATATTGTCCAGGCATACACATGTTGACTGCAGGCCAATACAGCAAAAATGTCCACAATACCAGCCAAAATTATCTGTACCAAATCTCCACAATACAAAATATGTACAAAATGTCCACAATACAGGCCCGAAATCGCCTGGGGGTGTACAGATAAGTACTTCTGTTCAAAATGTCCGCAATACATGAAAATTTATCTGTACAAATTGTCCAGAGTAATTAATTTTACATCCAAAGAAGCTGAAACAGATTATATATTTTTACATCGAAAGAAGCTCATACAGAATAGATATCTGTGGAAATAAAGGCTCAGAGATTGGAGTTTTTTTCATCCAGCAAGAATGGTTACCTCTTCAACCCATCGAAGCATGATGAGGAATGCATCATACCTTAGTATCGCAGTGACCCATGCAAAGTACTAAGGAGATGCCTGTAGAAGCATGGAATTTTAGGAACAAAAATCCAATGCGCCTAAACATTACATGCGCCAGGAAGATCAGATGTAGTACTTGGCACAGCAAACAGCAAAAGCATAGACATTAAAAGAATATTTTTATTTCATATAAAAGTCTATTACATGTCTAAAAAAGGCTGTACAAAGGAGAACTTCTACAAAGAAAGACCCTAAGTCTACAACCACCATGCGCTCTCAAACGGCACATCTCGCCATGCGCTCTCAAACAGGCGCATCTCTTCGGCGTCTCAGTTTGGCGCATCACTTTCTCAGTCAGGTGCATCCCTTCAGCAGCTCAGTTATGTGCCGCCCTTCAGCGTCTCACGGGCGCATCTCTTCGGCGTCTCAGTCAGGCGCATCTCTTCAAGCCTCAGTTATGTGCATCATGAAGTCTCAGCATATGCGTCCCACTTCGACCCGATCAAATGCTTCGACTAATAAGCATTTATTGAGCAGAACGAGGGTGGGCAATCAACCCCCTAGCTGGAGGAAGAGCTCTCCAAAGGAAGAGGAGAGCACCGCAATCGACCTGCGGCAAAAGGAGGCTTTCAACACAACCATGGGCAACACCCACTCTGACAGAAAAAGAGCCTCCAAAGCCCAAGGAAGATGATCGGAGCACCACAATTCCGATCTGCGGTCTTCCCATAACGAAGACGAGGCTCGAGCATCCCGATTTTTGGATGCAACAGGCACCTTCCGCCTGCCTCAGAAGCCCTCGACTCCGACTTTGGGATGTAACAGTCACCTTCAAGTGCATCAATGAAGACAATGCGTCGCATCTTCACCCTCGGAACATCTCGTCAACAGAATGTGCTCGAGCAAACAAATTCATTTCGGGAGACGTGAGAGAACGAGAAGCAAACTCTCTCTTTGCCACTATTTATAGGCCAGCAAATCAAACCCATGTGCCAAGTGGCAGGATCTCCGAATCCCGTGTAATGAATTTGCATTAATAGTGATGAACCTGACGCTTCGAATTCAGCCAAGTCAAAACGGCTATTTAAAGCACTTGAAGTCGGACCAATAAAGACGTGTCATGAAAAGGATGTGTCGGCCGGACCGCGCATCATATAGACGCCCCATCAGTACCAAGCGCATCATACAGATGCGCCCATGCATCCCCATGTGCCTGGTGGAACGCAGATCGATGCGCCCACTCAACAACCCATCACCCGTCAAAGAACATTAAATGCTGAAGACTGACACACGCAGCCAGTCCCCGAGGACTGAACAGTTGACAGCTTTTTCAGAAGACGAAGCGTCACTGACGTCGGCATCATCATTACTTCCCTCGGCGGTTACAAGCCACGTGGCCGCCCAACCATTTCGCATGCACCTCCGCAGCCATGCGCCCAAATCTCTGCATGCGCCTCAAAAGCCATGCGCCTCAGACTTTTTTCTGATCCCTAAAGACAGAGGTCAAGTCACTACTGAAGCCCCGCATGCCTCAAAAGCCATGCGCCCAGACTGGTTCGTGACTTGTCACGCCCCAGTACCAAAATACTGGGACGACTAGGCCAGCTACTCCGTATGAGGTATAAAACGTCATACGGCGATCGTGGCTGTCAATCTTGCTGGGTATCCTAGCATGCAAGCAGTCTATGGCCTAAATTCGATCTCATATCCACAGGCAATAATCAAAAAATAACGATAAGAGAGATAATCACATGAAAAATAGGAAATACTCATATGATAATCAGAGAGTCTACAATAAGAAATAATGTAGACAAGAATACCTTCCTACACAGTTCCCTCATGGTCAGAAACTGAAGCACGTCCTCCAAGTCAAGTCTGGAAGATCCACGTGGTCGGTCACAGGCAATCTGGGAACAATCCAGGGTTGGTCAGGCCAACCGTAGCAAGTACCAGAAAGGAAGGCTCAAGGACGGGCGAAGAAAACCAGCAGGATATAATATGACAGGAATAGCATCTAAAAACAGTAAATAAGGTAAGGGATCGTGCGGTACCAACGCACGATTACAGAATATAAGGCAGCAATCCCACTATATAAGTAACCAACAATCATCACAGTCATCCTAACATCCACTAATGCTAGCATTGCCAACTGGAACTCGTAGTCTGTCATCGGAACAGTAACCCATCCCTACATCAAACAAAACAAGGGAATGAATTACTGACCGGGACAGCGTTACGTGCCAGCCAGCTTAGCAGCAACAAGCCAAACAATTATATAAATAAGCGGCCACTCAAATGCCTACGGTGTCTAGGTGGAGGTTGGGTTACCCCAACAATGTAATATAGGAATCCTCAGATCGTGCCATATCCCGCAAGGGCTAGCGAGGCCAAATAACGCATAGCATGTAGGTATGCACCGGTCCCTCGGAAGGCCACCGGCTAAGCAGGAGTACATATAGTAGTCGGATACTGCCATATCCGTGGCGCCAACCCCGACGCGCCAGGACGAGCCTGTGGCGGCCGATAATGCACGATCTCGGGATTCCGTTCCCTTCAATGCTTCTACCATTTTTAGTTGCCTAGATTAACCCTACATTTATCCGGAATCACATGCCGTGGTCACACGCTCATCCTCCTAGATGTCGTACCTCAGTACGAGGACGCTAAGTAAGAATCAGCCTCGGCACCTATAGTCCCAATTGTGATCCATCCTTAGTGTTATGCAACAAGCAAGCAAGCAATCCTAACCACGCTAAGACTATAGACCAACTACCAGATACCCGTGCAGGTAATCATATAATATAGCCAGAATATCATGATGGCATCGTAATGCCATATAATCATGGAAGTAGCACCTCAAAGTGCCAATAGACAAAGGGCACCGCAGTGCAAGGTCAGGACCAGTACCTCACAGGGTAAGCTGGACTTATAGCACGGATACAGGTAGTCAGGTCTGGGACAAGGACAACTCTGTCAGTCACAAGAAGTCATCTACCTACATCGTGGCATGGATATCAGGTCAAGTACAAGACCAGAACCTCTACTATAATAACATCTCAAGCATATATGGGAGCCTACAGCTCCAATCATCAAGTCGGTCTATCCACCTAATCGATCTATCAAGTGCCTCCCATCCATGAGGAGTGAATATCACGTCAATAAAGACAACCACCAAATACCAATCTCATTCCCCCTAACAATGCTAGGCCCTCAGACTCACAAGAATCCTCCTAGTCAATGATCACAAGCCACCAGAAAGCAAGCCCCTCAACTACCAAGACACAGCAATCAACCAGGTTCTCTACTACCGAATACGCAAAGGTACCAGGTTGGGCGTTTGGGAAGTCGAGTAAAAATTATATAATAATTCTCTCGATATTCTCCTCGTTCCGCGAGACACTCGCACCAGTATCCAAAACCCAAAAGTCCTCGAAGACATATCTGATCAAATTAGAACATCACCAAAGAACTAGCAACACTATCTAAGAATCCACTTAGTCTACCATTATCACTATCTCAATATCATATCTCCTCATAGTCAATCCTCGAATAAGATCATAATCCCAACACACGGTCAACACTAATCAACACCGTCGGAAGATGGCAAGGATGGTGTGAACCACTCTGGATCAGATCCACAACCCTTAAACCAAACAAGGACCAGGGTTGCAGACCCTCACCCGAGAACCACTCTCCTTACACAATCCGGCGGACAGGACAGACAATAATAACAACTAAACTAGAACACCATCTAAAGGAAGAGTCACGAGTCAAGAGTCCAATGGGTGATACCGTCGAAAAGGCAAGGATTGCGTGAACCACTCTGGATCAGATCCACAACCCTTAAACCAAACAAGGACCAGGGTTGCAGACCCTCACCCGAGTAGAACCGCTCTCCTTACACAATCCGGCGGGCAGGACAGATCGAGACGCTAGGCGACTAATCTAGTCGGGAGTCTACCTAGCAGGCAATGAGATCAGGGATACTATACCAAGAAGAATATGCATGAGTTCAGTCCCGCAAACCAAAGGAATGGCACTGCCCAATCCTTCGAACCAAGTTCCAAACCGGGAATTCTGGAAAAATCGGCAGAGTCTCCTTTGTATTCTGGACGGAGCACCCTACGAATTGGGGCTAAAATCTACTCGGCGCAACCCGCAGAATCGCTATTCGAGAACACTAAGTCTCGGCCTCCAGTAGCACTACGATGCGTACTGGGCACCAACCCTAGCCGAGAACACTAAGTCTCGGCCTCCAGCAGCACTACAATGCGTACTGGGCGCCAAACCAACACATGCAGCAAAATTGCCACGCAGGGCGCACCAAGACCCACAGTCATACCCAAGCCACAAACAAAATCATAAAAACAGTTAGCCAAAGCCGTTACCCGACCGCGAGTCGGATACGGGGCATATGGGGACGATCCATACATGTGAGTCGTGCTCGTGTCCTCGGAGGTGTGGATGACCCATCCGAGTTGTCCGATACGGTCTATCCCGGTATCGGACCAAGCTATCCTAAGTTATCATCATGGCAGTTCTACTACTAGGCTACACTAATCATGGTTATACAGTTTACAAGTACAAATTAATTAAATGCCATAAAATCCAGGAGAGAGGACAAGAGCCGTCGATGAGCAAGGGATACTTGCCTAGAGGGCTCGGCTAGGTAAGCAAGTCTTCGACAGTCGCGATCCAAGCTAGCACGCCAATCGAGATCCTCAGAACACACAATAAACAATCATTAGAATTATAATAATAATAGAATAATCATAAGAGATGGCAGAAGGCTATACCGTGTGGGTCCTGCAAGCAGTGCAGGGATTGAGCACGGAAACCGAGGTACGCGGAACGATACGGACACGTGAACCGAGACGTGCACGTATATCGAGACGCACGAGAATCGAGATGACACGAATATCGGGATGGCACGAATCAACGCGATACGCAAATCGAGGCATACGCGCGAATCGAGAAGCGAGATTCAAGGAAGCACGCAAATCAATACGGCATACAAGTCGACGTATGCACGCAAATCGATGCGGTGGAGTCCAAAGTGATACACAAACCAAGGCGGCACGTAAATCCGTACGTACACGCAAATCGAGATGGCACAAAGTCCAAGGTGGCACATATACCAAGGCGGCACGCAAATCGGTGCGTGCACGGGTCACGAGGTAGGCACAAAGGCCGAGACACGAGGATCGAGGCAACACACAAACCGAGGTGGTACGGTGCCCGAGACAGCGCGGGGCTCGAGGCGTCCCGCTGCCCAAGGCAGCACGTGGATCGGGGTGCACGAAAACTGGACAGCACGCACACCAAGGTACGCGCAACCTGAGATGACACAAAATCAAGGGGCACGGAGTACGGGGCACACGGACACCGAGGTGCACGCATCCCGAGGGGTTCGCTCCCCAAGGCAGCACGTAAACCGAAGAAGCGCACGCTGTACGAGTGCACACTGCTCGAGGCAGCACACTGCACAAAGCAGCGCGCTGCTCGAGACAATACGTGCCCCGAGGCACGGAGATCGAGGAAGAGAGGCAGGCGGAGGGGCTCACCGGGGTGCTCGGCCAGAGGGCTGGTCGCGCCGGCGGAGAAGACAGGAGAGGGGGAGATCGGGGCTCACCGGGGTCGGTCGGGCTCCGACGGAGGGGACAGCAGCAGCAGCGGTGGTGGTGCTGGTGGCGACGGAGGAGGCCGGCCGAGAGGGAGACGGCGACGACGACGCGACGATGATGGTGGCGCTGGTCGCGGCGGAGGAGGCCGGCTGTGGGGGAGACGGCGACGATGATGAGGGCGGTGGCGGTGGAGACGAGGGCGCCGGCGGCGCTCAGGGGGCCGGAGGAGAAAGGGGGCGGCTGCGGTGGTGGCGGGCGCCGGGAACAGCAAGAGAGGGAGAGACGGAGGTGGCGACGGTGGGAAGTGGTGCTGGCGGTGGGAAGTGCTGGGGGTGATGGTGGCGGTGGTGGCCGGAGCTGGCGGGGAGGAGCGAGAGAGAAGAGAGTGAGCTCGAGAGAGAGAGCGGAGGGAAAAAGGAAAGGGGGAGGGGGCTGGTCCAGTGAGGAGTCGGGGAGAGAGAAAGGGTGAAGAGAGGGGGTGGTGGCGGCTGAGAGAGATAGGGGAGTGAGGGTTTGGGTTAGGGTTTTCTTTTGGGGTAGATATAGGAATCAAGGAATTTAATTAATAACAAATAATTATGAGGGTAAAATTACCTCCAATAAAATAATAAAAAAAATTCAAATACACCCAAAATTAAAATCCTCCAAAATACGAAATACAGTCGAAATACAGTCATATACCTATTTCTAAAATAGGAATGTGACATCCTACCCACCTTACAAAATTTCGTCCTCGAAATTTCGAAACCATGTAATATAGGATTTTCAAAACTAGTACATACATATCATGGAAACTCTACCCACCTTACAGGAATCAAGTAATGAAATTAGAAAAGAACAAAATCTCAATATGAAAACGTCAAAGAGAACAGTGTGTGGCTACATAAATCAACTCGTAAGGTAAATCCAAACAATGAAGTAATCCCGAAAAGTCAAAATCTCTCATGCACGAAATAACTCCATAAATCAAAAACAAGTACAAATATCGAAAACAGTATCAGAAAACCTGAAAGCCCCACTGCATAAAAAATCTACTTAAAATCATAAATCACAGGATATCTGTCTCGAGCCGACGACTGTAGTTTCCCAATATCCGAAAAATGTGTGTCATGGTCATTCCTTGCCACGCCACCCGGAATGGCTGCAAAAGATTCACCATGACACTATAATCGATCGGCTGCAACTTTCGTTACCACGCCGTCATGGTATACTAGGGTCACCCGGTACTTTGACAAATACCCAAAACGAATCAATTCCATAACCCAAATATCCGAATCACTAAAATCATAAAATCTCTAACAATATAACGAGTCCTAGAAAACCATCGAAATCCAAAATCCAGGTGAATCGTAACACACATCCGAAAATATCTTCAATAATAACCACAATATAGCTTTTCTAGGAAAATACTCCATATCCGTAGAAAAATACTCCAAATCAAGAACCCATATCAAAATATAATGTATAGCAAGTATATCTATAAAATAATATCTGAAACAGATAATCATGAGTGCGAAACTGCCCGGAATCAAGGAAGCCGAATCGATACAAGAATATCCCTCGGATACTCAACAAATATTAAAATATCCAATCTCAGAGTCCTGATAAAATCTTCATTCTGCAGCAATCTAGCCAACGCTCGAAGAGGGCGATAATGATACTAAGTTAATACGAGGTCAACGCACGAAATGGATAATAGGATAATCAACCAAGGTGAAACACCGGTAGAGAGTACAGAACCCAAGACAGATAATCAAGTAACCCCATGATGGAGATAAGATGACATCTCATCGATAAAATGATCGACATGACCAACTATAAGATCACATCTATCAACAAGGATCAGGGGTAGATAACAACAAATGAGACAGGGCAAAGCAAAATAGGTCCAGGTAGAGATGAGGACCAATTCACAAGTTCAAGGAAGCGAAGGGCAAGTGTAGCAAGTTAGAATCCCAAGGAATAGTGGACTGAGATCAACAATCATGTGATATCCAATAATATCTCAAAACGAGACATGCATGGGCCACAACTAAAACCTTGTCACGCTCCAGTACCAAAATACTGGGACGGACTAGGCCAGCTACTCCGTATGAGGTATAAAACGTCATACGACGATCGTGGCTGTCAATCTTGCTGGGTATCCTAGCATGCAAGCAGTCTATGGCCTAAATCCGATCTCATATCCACAGGCAATAATCAATAAAATAACGACAAGAGAGATAATCATATGAAAAACAGGAAATACTCATATGATAATCAGAGAGTCTACAATAAGAAATAATGTAGACAAGAATACCTTCCCACACAGTTCCCTCATGGTCAGAAACTGAAGCACGTCCTCCAAGTCAAGTCTGGAAGATCCACGTGGTCGGTCACAGGCAATCTGGGAACAATCCAGGGTTGGTCAGGCCAACCGTAGCAAGTACCAGAAAGGAAGGCTCAAGGACGGGCAAAGAAAAACCAGCAGGATATAATATGACAGGAATAGCATCTAAAATAGTAAATAAGGTAAGGGATCATGCGGTACCAACGCACGATTACAGAATATAAGGCAGCAATCCCACTAATACGTAAGTAACCAACAATCATCACAGTCATCCTAACATCCACTAATGCTAGCATTGCCAACTGGAACTCGTAGTCTGTCATCGGAACAGTAACCCATCCCTACATCAAACAAGAACAAGGGAATGAATTACTGCACCGGGACAGCGTTACGTGCCAGCCAGCTTAGCAAGCAACAAGCCAAACAATTATATAAATAAGCGGCCACTCAAATGCCTACGGCTGTCTAGGTGGAGGTTGGGTTACCCCAACAATACAATATAGGAATCCTCAGATCGTGCCATATCCCGCAAGGGCTAGCGAGGCCAAATAACGCATAGCAGGTAGGTATGCACCGGTCCCTCGGAAGGCCACCGGGCTAAGCAGGAGTACATATAGTAGTCGGATACTGCCATATCCGTGGCGGCCAACCCCAACGCGCCAGGACGAGCCTGTGGCGGCCGGTAATGCACGATCTCGGGATTCCGTTCCCTCCCAATGCTTCTACCATTTTTAGTTGCCTAGATTAACCCTACATTTATCCGGAATCACATGCCGTGGTCACACGCTCATCCTCCTAGATGTCGTACCTCAGTACGAGAATACTAAGTAAGAATCAGCCTCGACACCTATAGTCCCAGTTGTGATCCATCCTTAGTGTTATGCAACAAGCAAGCAAGCAATCCTAACCACGCTAAGACTATAGACCAACTACAAGATACCCGTGCAGGTAATCATATAATATAGCCAGGATATCATGATGGCATCGTAATGCCATATAATCATGGAAGTAGCACCTCAAAGTGCCAATAGACAAAGGGCACCGCAGTGCAAGGTCAGGACCAGTACCTCACAGGGTAAGCTGGACTTATAGCACGGATAAAGGTAGTCAGGTCTGGGACAAGGACAACTCTGTCAGTCACAAGAAGTCATCTGCCCACATCGTGGCATGGATATCAGGTCAAGTACAAGACCAGAACCTCTACTATAATAACATCTCAAGCATATATGGGAGCCTACAGCTCCAATCATCAAGTCGGTCTATCCACCTAATCGATCTATTAAGTGCCTCCCATCCATGAGGGAGTGAATATCACGTCAATAAAGACAACCACCAAATACCAATCTCATTCCCCCTAACAATGCTAGGCCCTCAGACTCACAAGAATCCTCCTAGTCAATGATCACAAGCCACCAGAAAGCAAGCCCCTCAACTACCAAGACACAGCAATCAACCAGGTTCTCTAACTACCGGAATACGCAAAGGTACCAGGTTGGGCGTTTGGGAAGTCGAGTAAAAATCATATAATAATTCCCTCGATATTCTCCTCGTTCCGCGAGACACTCGCACCAGTATCCAAAACCCAAAAGTCCTCGAAGACATATCTGATCAAATTAGAACATCACCAAAGAACTAGCAACACTATCTAAGAATCCACTTAGTCTACCATTATCACTATCTCAATATCATATCTTCTCATAGTCAATCCTCGAATAAGATCATAATCCCAACACACGGGTCAACACTAATCAACGCCGTCGAAAGATGGCAAGGATGGTGTGAACCACTCTGGATCAGATCCACAACCCTTAAACCAAACAAGGACCAGGGTTGCAGACCCTCACCCGAGTAGAACCACTCTCCTTACACAATCCGGCGGACAGGACAGACAATGGGATAACAAACTAAACTAGAACACCATCTAAAGGAAGAGTCACGAGTCAAGAGTCCAATGGGTGATACCGTCGAAAAGGTAAGGATTACGTGTACCACTCTGGATCAGATCCACAACCCTTAAACCAAACAAGGACCAGGGTTGCAGACCCTCACCCGAGTAGAACCGCTCTCCTTACACAATCCGGTGGGCAGGACAGATCGAGACGCTAGGCAACTAATCTAGTCGGGAGTCTACCTAGCAGGCAATAAGATCAGGAATACTATACCAAGAAGAATATGCATGAGTTCAGTCCCGCAAACCAAAGGAACTGCCCAATCCTTCGAACCAAGTTCCCAACCGGGAATTCTGGAAAAATCCGGCAGAGTCTCCTTTGTATTCTGGACGGGAGCACCCTACGAATTGGGGCTAAAATTCACTCGGCGCAACCCGCCGCAGAATCGCTATTCGAGAACACTAAGTCTCGGCCTCCAGTAGCACTACGATGCGTACTGGGTACCAACCCTAGCCGAGAACACTAAGTCTCGGCCTCCAGCAGCACTATAATGCGTACTGGGCGCCAAACCAACACATGCAGCAAGAATCGCCATGCAGGGCGCACCAAGACCCACAGTCATACCCAAGCCACAAACAAAGTCATAAAAACAGTTAGCCAAAGCCGTTACCCGACCGCGAGTCGGACACGGGGCATATGGGGACGATCCATACATGTGAGTCGTGCTCGTATCCTCGGAGGTGTGGATGACCCATCCGAGTTGTCCGATACGGTCTATCCCAGTATCAGACCAAGCTATCCTAAGTTATCATCATGGCAGTTCTACTACTAGGCTACACTAATCATGGTTATACAGTTTATAAGTACAAATTAATTAAATGCCATAAAATCCAGGAGAGAGGACAAGAGCCGTCGATGAGCAAGGAATACTTGCCTAGAGGGCTCGGCTAGGTAAGCAAGTCTTCGACAGTCGCGATCCAAGCTAGCACGCCAATCGAGATCCTCAGAACACACAATAAACAATCATTAGAATTAAATAATAAAATAATAGAATAATCACAAGAGATGGCAGAAGGCTATACCGTGTGGGTCCTGCAAGTAGTGTAGGGATCGAGCACGGAAACCGAGGTACACGGAACGATACAAACACGTGAACCAAGACGTGCACGTATATCGAGACGCACACGAGAATCGAGATGACACGAATATCGGGATGGTACACGAATCAACGCGACACGCAAATCGAGGCATGCACGCGAATCGAGACGGAGCGAGATTCAAGGAAGCACGCAAATCAATACGACATACAAGTCGACGTATGCACGCAAATCGATGCGGTGTGGAGTCCAAAGTGATACACAAACCAAGACGGTACGTAAATCCGTACGTACACGCAAATCGAGATGGCACAAAGTCCAAGGTAGCATATATACCAAGGCGGTACGCAAATCGGTACATACACGGGTCACGAGGTAGGCACAAAGGCTGAGACACGAGGATCGAGGCAACACACAAACCGAGGTGGCACGGTGCCCGAGACAGCGCGGGGCTCGAGGCGTCCCGCTGCCCAAGGCAGCACGTGGATCGGGGTGCACAAAAACTGGGATAGTACGCACACCAAGGTACGCGCAACCCGAGACGACACAAAATCAAGGGGCACGGAGTACGGGGCGACACGGACACCGAGGTGCACGCATCCTGAGGGGTTCGCACCCCAAGGCAGTACGTAAACCGAAGAAGCGCACGCTGCACGAGTGCACGCTGCACGAGTGCACACTGCTCGAGGCAGCACACTGCACAAAGCAGTGCGTTGCTCGAGACAACACGTGCCCCGAGGCACGGAGATCGAGGAAGAGAGACAGGCAGAGGGGCTCACCGGGGTGCTCGGCCAGACGGGGCTGGTCGCCGCCGGCGGAGAAGACAGGGAGAGGGGGAGATTGGGGCTCACCGGGGTCGGTCGGGCTCCGGCGGAGGGGACAGCAGCAGCAGCGGTGGTGGTGCTGGTGGCGACGGAGGAGGCCGGCCGAGAGGGAGACGGCGATGGCGACGATGATGGTGGCGCTGGTCGCGACGGAGGAGGCCGGCTGTAGGGGAGACGGCGACGATGATGAGGGCGGTGGCGGTGGAGACGAGGGCGCCGACGGCGCTCAGGAGGGCGGAGGAGAAAGGGGGCGGCTGCGGTGGTGGCGGGCGCCGGGAACCGCAAGAGAGGAAGAGACGGAGGTGGCGGCGGTGGGAAGTGGTACTGGCGGCGGTGGGAAGTGCTGGGGGTGATGGTGGCAGTGGTGGCCGGAGCTGGCCGGGGAGGAGCGGAAGAGAAGAGAGTGAGCTCGAGAGAGAGAGCGGAGGAAAAAAGGAAAGGGGGAGGGGGCTGGTTCAGTGAGGAGTCGGAGGAGAGAGAAAGAGTGAAGAGAGGGGGTGGTGGCGGCTGAGAGAGAGAGGGGAGTGAGGGTTTGGGTTAGGGTTTTCTTTTGGGGTAGATATAGGAATCAAGGAATTTAATTAATAACAAATAATTATGAGGGTAAAATTACCTCCAATAAAATAATAAAAAATTTCAAATACACCCCAAAATTAAAATCCTCCAAAATACGAAATACAGTCGAAATACAGTCATATACCTATTTCTAAAATAGGAATATGACATGACTCCTAAAGGTTACAAGCCAAAGTCTCCTCATGCACCCAATCCTAGGCGCATCCTATCAAGATCACTCCCCACCAAATCTGAGATCTTCGAGCCTTGGACCTACGACACGTGTCATTTGACTCGATTCAGCCTAAGAAAGGGTGCTAATCACCCAATATCTCAGCAACTGAAAGATCCTCTCCATTGCTACGTGTCAGCTCGGCCGCAGCCCACAAAGGCAACATGAAGGGTTCAACTCCTCAATCAGAGCGCATCGTCCATGCGCCTCCATCAGTAATCACCACGTGGCATCCCCACAAACCGGTGCATCCTACATATGCGCGCATGAGCAGCTAGCCTGCAGACTATAAATAGAGAGATCATTTCCTTCTGAAAAAAGAGGACAGACCTACGAACACACACACAGAGAGGCAGATACAGACACTCAACGTCTTCTTCTTCTTCGTAAGCTCCAGCACCCAGAGCAACTCAGACCTTCAGAGAACCGATAACCGATAACCGTCGTCAGATCGTCAACGGAGTCAACGTATTACCACTCGCTCCATCGGCACAAGGGACCCAGATAAACAAAAGTGTACTCCTAGGACTACATCTAAGTCCTACATTGTAATACTGTTCTGTTTGTATTAAAATGATATTAAAAGATTTTAATGGCAAACAAGCTGGCGACTCTGCTGGGGACCTCTTTCTCCTCCACCGAGAAAGCTGTGTCGCAATCCGACGACGTGAAGGTGGGCTCCTCCCACAAGACGCTGGTCGTACGCCTCAATCAAAAGGCGTATGAGGAGTTCATCTCTGAAGGCAGCGTAAGTCCTTCGAAGCGGCTGCCAAAGCCGAAGAAGACTCGCCAAGTCTGGGTGCGCAAGGTCGACGCCTCTGGCACCACCACCGAAGGGGATGCGCCGATGCAGCCTACCCTTCCTGCTGACGTTCTCAGCAGCCAAGATGCGCCCACCGCCGTGGTGCATCTCTCGGGAAAATGTAGGGCCGACCACATTCCCCAACCATCTTTCTCTCAGACGAAGAAGATGCGTCGACGGAGTAAGGGTGCAGCTAATGCCCTGCGCATCACCTCTGATGCACCACAGAAGGCCTCTGTCTTTGACAGACTCACTCGCTGTCGTGGCAAGGAGAATTTGGACTCTGAGTACTATGCGTCCCAGCGGGCTGGTACGAAGAAGTCCAAGGCAGCACGGGCCATGCGCCACAAACGTGCTATGTCGGCAACAAACCAGAAGCATGTGCTCACAATCATGCGCGCTGCTGATGGTAAGCTGTATAAGGTCGACTCGGGTGCTTCTGCACCAGAAACGAGCCGACCTTCAAAGTCCTTGCCTCACTTGGGTGCATCTGTTGCGTTCGTAACCAAGTCGAGCAAGGAAAACCCTGTGGTCTTGAACTCTCGCGCCTCCACTGGTTGTGCGTCTGAGGTTCGTTCAAGTCACTGTAAATATTGTTCCCCCACTACTGATCTGAGCGCATGTTTTGCGTTGGATCAGGGGACGCAGCATTCACTTGACCACCCCGGCGCTTGGCCTTGCCATACGCCTGATGGGGGTACGAAGGTGGCACTCTCCTCCAACGATCTGCGTAACGTGATCACTCACAAATGCCGATCAGGAGAGTCGACTGACAAGCACAATATGTCCTTCACAGGGCACACCTGTGTTGTAGTCACCATCAACTGCTGTTGCAAGACAGCGGTCCCGCCAAGGCAGTCGGTGTTCCAGTGGCTGCAATCATCAACACCTCTCCGACGTCGCCTCAGAAAGAAGGTGTCAATTGAGGAGGAACCAGAACTACAGGTTGCTTCATGTAACGTAATCACCAACTCCTCGTCAATCCGAAAGACGACTGGTAATTCCTCGTCCTCATCCAAAAGCCAGTCGAGGAAAACCAAGACGACTGTCCCGTCCTCTGGAGTGTTTGAAGGCACTCGGGGGAGAAAGAAGATCTTGGAGGAAGCTGGGTGTAGTCAGACCCCTGTCGATCCCCCTTCTGAAGGCGAAGACGTCCTCCAAAACATAGCTGGGGGTAGCCAAGCCCCTGTCGATCCTCCTTCTGAAGGTGAAGACGTCCTCCAGAACATAGCTGGGGGTAACCAAGTCCTTGCTGATCGTCCTCCTGAAGACGAAGACGTCTTCCAGAGCACAGATGAGGCTAGCCACGTCCTTTCCGAAGGCGAAGATATCCCCCAAGACATAGCTGGGGGTAGCCATGACGAAGCTCCAGGAGAGGCAACTTTCCTACAGGAGAGTGAGACCGAGAGTGAAGCCTCAACCGATCCATCCACTTCCAGCCGTGTCATGACAGTATACATGACTGGGGGTGATGTCGAGCCAGATGCGCCGCCAGCAGACCTTGTCCAGCACATGGATACCTTGGAGGGAGGACTTAAAACCCTCTCTGCCTCCATGCAAATACTGACTCAAGCGGTGTTCGAGATACGGTCAGCTTTAGCCAGGGCACCGTCTACTGGTCCTGATCCAGGGGCCAATGGAGAATCAAGTATACCCCTTCAACGGGTATCCTTGGGTACAGATCGCCGCGAAGCACCTCGGACGTCGGAGCCATCAAATGCTCAACTCCAGGATGTACCACCTTTCCCGACTCCCAGCTCCACGGAAGATATGGTCAAGATGATCAGGGACTTACGCGAGCGCTTTGAGTCCAAGAACAGACAGGAGGAGCGCCAAAAGATGGGGATCCCACAACCATACCCCCTCGAATGGAATAAAGTGGTTTATCCTCCCAAATATAAACCACAAATTTTGACGCCATACGACGGGAAGGACTCTCCATGCCGCTATTTGACGTACTTTTAGTCTCAAACGGGACATCTTTCGAAAGAAGATGCGCTGCTCACCAGCATATTTGTCGGGGCGTTGAAAGGAGTAGCTTACGACTGGTACTGCAGTCTCCCCGACAACTCCATATCTTCCTTCGATGACTTGATGCATCTCTTCCTCGATCATTTCTACGACGGAGGGAAGGACATGACAATGGCGTCCCTCATAGAGGTGCGTCAGAAGGAGAAGGAAACAGTTCGAGCATTCATCGAACGGTTCCGATAAGCCTGCTTCAGACTGCCCCCGGGTATGCCAGAACATGCACTCCTCTCCTCCTGCAGCATGAACATGCTGCCTGCGATCAAACTCTGGCTCAACTCCACTCCTCCTCCCAACTAGAGTTCCTTGATCATCGAGGCCGAGGCAGCTGAAAAGAAGGTGTCCAATGCTCGCCTTATGGGAGTCAGTTTCCCTGCCTTTGAGGACAAGGGAAAACGGCCCGCAGCCAACAACCCTGGACGAGAGACGAAGGGGAAACAGGCATTGACTGTCAATGCCTTCAAAGGTGCATCAGCAACCACTCAGAAGCCTCCACTTGCACCAAGGCCAAAGGAGGTTTATTCTTTCAACGACGAAGACACCCTGCAACTCTTTGAGATATTGAAGCAGGATGACAAGATCAAGTTGCCGGACCCAAAATGTCCCGACGAGATTAGGAAAGTGGACCATCCGAGGTACTGTCACTACCATCGGTTTATCGGACATCCAACTAAGGACTACTACGTCCTCAAGAACTACATCCAGCGCATGATCAATGCGGATGTAATCTCCATCGACTACGAGGAAAAAACGGTCTCGGCCAACCTGGTGTCACTTCAATTTGGCACCTTACCGCCAACCAGAACGCAAGATGGTGTCGTCCCCATCCTAAAAGCGATAATGGAGGTGGTCAATCTACCACCTACTCGTGACAACGTGGGTGGACTCATCCCACTCACCACATCTCGGGGAGAGGTCTTATGGGTTCATCCCGATCTCGTCTCCGAGGTTACTCAACCGGAGGTACGCTCTGCCTCCAAAGCTAAGGGAGATCAAGTCTTATCGTATGGTCTCTTCCTCCGCAGAGGAGGCTCTTCCTGTACAAATCCGTTCGCAGCTGAACGTCCAACCCGATGAAGCTGCCGTCGAGGTGGTGCCTCTCTGCACTGCCCCTGCTGCCGAAGAAGGAGGTCCATCCAAGCCTCCAGCGGCCAATAAACAGAAGCATGTAGAGGCCCGTTTCGATAAGCCTTTGCGAAAGAAGAATGCTTCGGGGCTAGCCAAGCCCCACAACTTCAACATACTGGCACAACTTGACAGTACTCCTGCCCGCCTATCTCTGTTTGAGCTTCTTCGTCTTTCCAAGGACAATCGTGAAGCTCTCTGTGAAGCCCTGAAGGATGCTGAGTCCTTCATCAGTCAGGTCAAGCAGCCTGAAGATCTTCCGACTACATGTGCGTACTGCCATTGTGCGGATGAGGTTATCCCCAACATAACCTTCACCCAACAAGACATGCTGCTCAAGCACAACCGACACAATAGACCACTGTACTACACAGGGTATGTCGGTTCCGTTAAGATGAAGCAGATTCAGATCGATCCAGGGTCTTCCCTCAGCATCATCCCGAAGATGCTACTCTCAACACTGGAGATCCTAATGTACCGTCTGGCGCCTTCCAACACTACAATCAGCGGCTTCAATGCTAGCAAAAGCGAGCCGTTGGGCAAAATACGGCTGAAGTGTCATATCGGTAACCTCTGAACCGAGGTGACTTGCTATGTCGTGGACGCTGACGTCAACTACAACCTCTTACTGGGTGGTCCGTGGCTGCATGAGTACATGGTGGTGCTATCTACACTCCACCAATGTATGAAGTACGTGTCCACCAACGACATCATCCGGACGGAGTTCGCGGACATTGACCCTTTCAAGGGGGTCGAAGCCTACTTCATTGATTCTACCATGTACAAGTCGCCCGACGAAAGAAAAGCCAATGATGCTGACGACGAAGCAGAAGCGGCAGCAGAGCTGGACATGGAGCCAGAGGTGATTCCCGACGCTCCTTTGAAAATTCGACTCAAAGGGAAACCGCCTCAGATGCTGCCTCCCATGACCATCAAGCTACCTGGAAAAGCACCAACTGCTCTAGGTAGAACACCTACTGAAGCTCCCTTGAAGATACGGCTCAAGGAAAACCCGCCCCAAACATCGGTTCCCCTTGTGGCAAAACTACAAGGGAAGGCAACAATCATTGAAGGCGCAGTTGAGGCACCTCTGAAGGTGCGTCTTAAAGACAAGCCTCCGCAATCATCCGTCTCATCCAAGCTGCCGGAGAAGGCCCACATAGCCCTCTCAGACCCCAAGGTCAAAGCTGCGGTGGACTCTCCCGATCCAACCCCAGTACTCACAGATGAAGAGCTAGGGGAATATATATCTGCTGATGTAGATGCACCCTCTCTGGACAATGTAATCCCGCGGGACAAAATCTCGTGTTTCATCAATAATAGAGTGTCTTTTAATTATTCTAGTCTTCCACATTGGAATGCCATGTATACATTAGATAACGCTCTACGGTCGTTGCAAACACAAATAACGACTGTCAATCATGTAAATCGAGTAGTCCCGTCCCAAGGGGTCTATTTTGTAGTCCTACCACGAAATCAAGACGAAGAATCTATCATCTTCGGCAAAGTCGAGCGTCATCAAGACCTCCCGCCACTCGAGCAAAAACCAGATACCGGCAGAATACAAGTCTATCGGTACACGGACAAGGCAAAGTACCTCATCCAAAAGATGGGTTACGACCTAAAAAGCAACAAAGGCCTGAACTATAGCAAGGGTCGACGTCTTCCTCTCCGGCTCCCAACACCTAAAGGAAAGCCGCAGGATTACTATCATCGAACTCGACGGGGGGTAGGCTATGTCACGCCGCCGACAACTCCAGAGAGTTCGGGGGCCGAAGAAGTAGAACATTCTTATTCGTCCGAAGCATCAACTTGGGATTCCGATACCATTATCGGCTCAGTCTTCAAGAAGGTGCTATCACCCAACATGGCATCTGCACAATCTCAAGAAGATGAAGGCGAAGACCAAACGCCAGAATTCTTCGAGGAAGAACCTTGGGCTCAACGCCTAGGAGCTCAGTGGGAGTCTCGTTTTGAATTACGCGAACCCTCTACCGAAGACGAAGTCGAGCAGATCGACCTTGGGGATGGATCTTCTTCCAAACCCATCTTCATCAGCAAAAGCCTAAAAGGAGAAGATCGGGAATCTTTGGTCCAATTGGCTAAAGAATATATCGACGTCTTCGCCTGGAGCTACGAAGATATGTCGAGACTTGATCCTCAGATCGCGATGCATAGGCTCAACATCTTACCTGATGCCAAGCCCATAAAGCAGCAACAGCGACGTTTTCGTCCTGACATCATGAACGCTATCGATCAAGAGGTAGACAAACTCCTGACCAGCGAGTTTATCCGTGAAGAACAACACCCGGATTGGGTGGCCAACGTCGTCCCTGTCACCAAAAAGAATGGAAAGATACGGGTCTGCATCGACTTCAGGGACCTCAACACCGCTTGCCCGAAGGACGAATTTTCGCTTCCAATCACTGACGTAATGATCGATAATATATGTGGCTTCGAACGTATGTCTTTTATGGACGGATATTCGGGCTACAATCAAATCAAGATGTTCCCCGATGATGCAAAACACACATCATTCAGGACACCGAAGGGGGTTTTCTGCTACACAGTGATGCCCTTTGGTTTGAAGAACGCTGGTGCTACATACCAACGAGCTATGAGTGCCATCTTCCGTCAACATCTTCGCAAGACAGTTGAGTGCTACGTCGATGATATCGTTGTCAAGAGTCATCTCAAAGGGGATCACCTACAAGACCTGAAGGCAGTCTTCGATCTCATGCGAGCGCATCAACTCAAGATGAACCCCGCTGTTTTCCATAAAGAAATTCTCTTTATTCGTTGTGTTTCTGGGAAAATTACAACTGTAGGAATCCGATCTAGAAGACGATCGCTTTATCCCTTAGACTATACGAAGAAGAAAAGCTCTCAAAATTTTGACAGTAGATATCAATGTATCTGTACAATGAATGAGAAAAAGAACTCTATTTATAGAGTCAAAAATAATAACTGAAAAGATAACTGTCTTCACAGCCTGTGCTTAGTTGAAAATCACGCAGGATTTAACATACGCAAGGCTGCGAGCAGTTACTGGACGTGGCCTGTAACTGTTGGACACATGGCAATCATGCATGAGTCGTGTGCAAGTTACAGGACACGCAGGCGAGAGATCAGTGGCATGGCTGCCACGTACTCCAATTTGATGAAATCTACGCAGACTTGTTTAAGACGAAATCCACGCGAACTCGGTGTAGAAAGCTTCAAAATCTACGCAAACTTGGGGCAGGAAGCTTCAGGATCCACGCAGACTTCGAGACAAAGAACTCGAAAATCCACGCAAACTTGAGGAAGAAAACTTCAGAATCCACGCAAACTTAAGATGAAGATCACAAATACACGCAGACTTGAGATAGAACTGCCAGCTGTCTTGATTCGGCGTGTCTCGACTGACACAAAATCTCTGACAGTGATTGCTTTGTCAGTCGCATTAAATGACAAGAAACCCTTTTGGTACGCCAACTTGATGAAGGCTGAGTCTTGCTGAAGAAGATTTCGAAAATCACGCAATAGACGGCGATGATCTCTCGAAGTCTGTGCATACGTGGCATACGAAGAGACATTCTTCGACTGTTGTGCTGTCAGTCATAATTACTCTCTGACAAATGATGAGCTGTCTCCCCAGAGTGATTTGTTTATATTGTCTGGATCAACTGAGCGTGACTTTTGACTCTGTCTTGATCAACTCAGCGTGACTTTCATTTTTGAGGCCTACAAAACCCCCTTCAAAGTTTTCGAAAAATGATAAATTATTTCGAAATACTTTGAAAACAGAGATGATAAAATGGATTTAGTCACGCTGAGATGACTCCAAAATTTTTCGAAAGTCGAAAAGACTTCGAAGTTCTTTGAAAACATCCAAATGAACTTATTAAATGTCATAATGACTCTTCGTTCTTCGAGACTGATTGTATCCAATTTATGGTGGAATATGAACCACCGACGAGCTCTGTTATATAAACAGGGAGAAGATTCATTTTTAATCTTCATCTTACGTCAATATGACACCAAAGGAAGAAGCCGAGGAAGAAGCACGCAAGTTGGGCTTTTGTTCCCATGGTGACCCCACTTTTGGGGGTGAAGAGCCAGAGCCCCTTGTCTTCGAGCTCAAAGATGATCCCTTGCAACTAGCCAAGAATTTCTTGAGCTATTTTGGCTTGGATGGCTCGTCCTCTTCTGATGGGCGCAGCTTCATAGAGCAGCGTGAAATGTTTAAAGCTCTGTTGCACTGTCTGGGAGTCAGGAGCGTAGAAGAACTAGGCACCAAGCTCAGTCGCTCTGGAAAATAGAGCGTGACTTTTATGCTTTTGTTGTACTCTTTTTGTCTTGTCTTTTGTAAGGCCATCAGTGCCTGTCTTGAAGAATGTAGTACAACTTTTGCATTGAACAGCGTGCATTAATGAAGAATGTTAATTAGCACTCTTTGACTGTTTCCAATGTTGCGCTGTCTTCCAAAGCACACATGTCATTCATTCCATGGTTTACGAGCGCTATTTACGCGGATCTTTTCCAAGAATAGACTTGTACTTTGTCCTTTAAATAGGCAGCTGAGTTTCAAAGATACTCATCTCTCATTCTTCTTCTTCTTCTTCTCTGAGAATGAAATTTTTGAGAGATTTCATTCTCAAAATAGGAAAGCAATGCCTTCTAATGTTCGATTTCTGCATACTGTATCAAACATGAATTTGCCAATCCTTAGCACCAAACTTGAAGGTAAGTCCAGTATAGTACGCGTACTATTTTTGCTGTTGAAGATAGGCTTTCTGTTTCTGATTGAACAATGTACGCTTGACCAGTCAGTGCGTGTCAAATGACATTTCTGTTGATTAATTCTTTTTTTCCTTGCTGTTTTCTGCAGAAGCTCGGCCAAAGATTTTCTTTGCATTGGTGATGTGGATGCTGTGGAGAATATCCTGCTGACACCAACATCAGGGAGCTCATACGCTTTTGACGCGTACATCAGACAACTCAGAACTCTTCGTGGGATAGAAGGGTCTTCCTTAGATGGTAGGAAGAGCCTTTACACATGAGAGTTGGATGGTGGAGTCAACTCTACCCCGAGAAATCGGGTAGTAGAGTTCCTTTCACGGAAGAACTAGGAATTATATCCCAAGGTTTGGATACATTCCTGTCTTCCTTGAGAGGTTACCCCCAATCCACCAATTGTATTGGCAGCACCACGACTTCGGGCTGCCATACTCTGTGGTTCTCCTCTCGTCTGAGAGAGAAGACCAGAGTTTGATTCCTGCTGATCTGGTCATGACTGGGACCCAGACAGTCAGGAATTGCCACCAACAACGAACCTGACGGAGAAGGTCCGACGGAGAAGATCCAAAGAAGAAGATAGATCTCTATTAGGTTATTGTTGTGGTGTAGAATGAAAATCCAAGATTTGTAATAGATTTCCATTATGATTTGTAAGAAAGACTAAGAAAATGTAATAGACTTTTTGTGGTAAAATGAGAATGGAAATGATAATTCTTCTATGCTCAATGATTTGTATTTGTGGATGAATTGTGGACATGATAGATAATAAAATCATCTTTTCTGTTTTAGAGTATATGATATTATCAGAGGTATTTATGGACGTGATAATATATAGGAACTCAAAAGAAAATAGATTGATTTCTATGCAGAGGTCAAAACATGACAAATAAGTAAGCAGATTCGGAATTGATTCAGAGGTTATGAAAACATGATAAATAACAATCCTCACTTAATAAATTTGATAGAAGATTATGAACGGATGAACCGTTAGGAAATGATGAACAGATGAACTATCGAGTGGATGTAATAAATGAACGGATGAACCGTCAAGTATTAATGAATATGTGAAACGTCGGATGAATGTGAGAAATGAATGGATGAATGAATATGTGAAACGTCGGATGAATGAGGAACTTCTGCCTATAAATATAGTAGAAATCTGGCAAGAACGAAAAAATGTCATCTGGAGAAGCATCCAAGAAGACTGAGATGGCCTCAAAGGTTCAGAAAGGCACTGAAAAACGCCCTGCTGGTCCAGCCAAAACGAAGAAGACGGAAGCAGGCAAAGGTTCGTCTGCACCCAAGTCACCAAGGGATATTCTGGATTTTCTGCTCGAACCAGGAAGGACTGAAGAAGAGGAAGCCATGAGGATGGCCGCTTGCAAATTCCTCGTGGGTTCTAACAAGGAGGTTCTCGGCTCTTTTGCTGATCACGTCTTTGAGAAGGACGGTAGTGGCCCACATCCAAATGTAGAGAAGGATGATAGTGATCTTCCTTAATATCATGTATCATCATTCATGAAAATAAAATAAAAATTTTATTTTTTTAAAACATGAATTTGTCTGATGATTACAAGTATTTACATTTATACATAGTACTTTTTAAGGAATTTGCCATTAATAGGCATCAAAACTTTTCGACCATCCAATTCTGAGAGTTGATAAGCTCCATTTGAGAAAACTTTGCTCACAATATAGGGACCTTCCCACTTTGCGTCAAATTTACCCTTACTCATATGAGTCATAGTCATAGGACGTCTGACTATTAGAACAAGTTCTTCTTTTTGATATGATCGAACTCTGACTTTTTTATTAAAAGCTCTTGAAATTCTAGCTTGATAGAATTCAATATTCTGTTGAGCAGATAATCGCTTTTCATCCAGAGCTTCTAATTCCTGAAGTCGAAGACGATCGTTATTTTCAGCAGTGAGTTCATTAGCGATTGCTATCCTTAAAGAAGGAATTTGAATCTCTAATGGAAGAACAGCTTCGCAACCATACACCAGAGAGAAAGGTGTACATTTGGTAGCATTACGAACTGTAGTACGATAAGCCCACAAACATTCCCCGAACTTGTCACTCCAATTACGTTTGTTAGTGGAGACAAACTTCTTTAGGAGTTTGATGATAGTCTTATTGAAAGCTTCTGCCAATCCGTTAGCTGCTGGATTATATACGGTAGAAGCCACATTATTGATCCGATGATCGTCACAGAATCGAATAAATTTCTGGCTGACGAACTGTGGTCCGTTATCATGAACAATGCATCGAGGAATACCAAATCTGTAGATGACGTGGTGCTTAATAAAGCTGATGACATTAGACGTCTTAACTTCAGATAAAGGAATGGCTTCGGCCCATTTGGAGAAGTAATCGGTTATTGCGAGAATGAACCGATGACCTTTAGATGACGGTAGATTGATCGGGCCGACAATGTCCATACCCCAAGCTTCGAAGGGCCATGATGCTGCCGTCGGATGTAGAAATTCCGAGGGTTGATGAATAAAATCCGCATGAATTTGACAAGCTTTACACTTCTTTGCATATTCGATGGCATCAGATACCATGGTGGGCCAATAATAACCCATACGTCGAATACGGTCTTGAAGTTTTGGTCCTGGCTGATGTGCTCCACAAATTCCATCATGTGCTTCACGAATGATTTGTTGAGCTTCGTCGTCGGCAACACATCGAAGGAGTAAACCATCATAAGCTCGACGATATAAGGTCTTTGTTGTATGATTGTAGTAGAATCTGAGTGATCGTCGTCTGATAGATGCTGCCTCACTCGGATCATCCGGAAGAATATCATATAATACGAGATCTAAGAAAGGAAGTCTCCAATCTTTATCCGTATTCTGATTCTCAGTCGAGTTACTGAAGATGAATTCCATGCTGGAATCAGATGAAGATGACATCGATTTACGACTGAATCCAAATCCTCTTGTTGTGTTGACGTCATGAGATGTTGATTCTTCAATGTCAACTGGAAGTCCTAGAGTCAAGTTATTTTCAAGATGAAATAATTCTCGATTACGAACAACAATCATTTGTTGCCGTCTGATTGGAATAGCCAGCACCGCTGCAAGATTAGCAAGGGCATTAGCTTCTGTGTTACATGCTCGCCTAACATGTTCAATAAAGAATTCTTCAAACGAAGAAGCCATAGATATAGCTGTTTTATGATAAGGAACCAGATCTTGATGGCGAACTTCATAAGTACCCCTGATCTGATTGACAATGAATTTAGAGTCTCCATACGCCTCCAAATGTTGAATATTCAGATGTTTAGCAAGTTGAAGACTAATAAGTAATGCGTTGTACTCAGCTACATTGTTTGAACACGGCTGATCGAGAGAATAAGCTCTTTGGATAGCAAGACCTTCTGGCGATACAAGAACAATTCTAACTCCAGCGACAATATCGCCATTAGGACCAATTCTTGATGCTCCATCAAAGAATAGACGCCAAGTAGAATCTTCTTCAGTAATTTGATTTGAATCTAGGACTTCATTTGGGATTTCATCATAGAGTTTTGAATTTTCTGGAATTGAGTGAGCAGCCAGAAAATTAGCTAAAGCTTGTCCTTTGACTGATTTCTGAGGAATATAGTGCATGTCATACTGAGCAAGTAGGATTCCCCAGTTGGCCAATCGAGAATTCAAAATACTGGGTTTCTTCATTATGATCCGTATAGGATTGATCCTGGAAATGACATGAATAGTCTGGCTAATGATATAATGACGTGTCTTTTGGACAGCAAACATCAAGGCTAGACATTCTTTTTCAACCGGTGAATATCGAGGTTCAGCTCCAGTCATAGTGTGGCTGAGATAATAAATGGCTTGTTCATGGCCATTTTGATTCTTTTGAGCAAGTAATGCACCCAATGAATGACTCATTGCTCGAGTATAGAGGAGGAACGGTATTCCTGAGACGGGAGGTACCAATACTGGAGGGCTCATCAGATATTGTTTTATATCATCGAATGCTTTCTGACATTCATTATTCCAGACAAAAGAGACACCTTTCTTCATAAGTTTGTTGAATGGTCTGCAGCGTCCTGATAAATTAGAGATGAATCTCCTGATATAAGCGATTCTTCCTTGAAATCCTCGTAGCTCTTTTAAGGTGCGTGGAGGACGCATCTCTTGGATGGCTTTGATCTTCTCGGGATCCACGTGTATACCTTTAGAGGTAATGACGAAGCCGAGAAATTTACCACTAGAGACGCCTAAGAAGGACTTAGTAGGGTTCATCTTTAATTGATGCTTACGTATTAGATCAAATATAGCCTTCAAATCTTGGATATGATCCTCCTTTTGTCGACTTTTGACTGCAATATCATCAACATAGCATTCGACTATTTTCCGCAAATGTTCACAGAATATAGTGCTCATAGCTCGTTGATAAGTTGCTCCTGCATTCTTGAGACCGAATGGCATAACTGTATAACAGTATGTACCAATCGGCGTTCTGAAAGAAGTGTGCTTCTCGTCCTCTGGAAATATTTTGATCTGATTGTACCCAGAATACCCGTCCATGAATGACATTCGTTCAAATCCACAAGGTATTATCAACCATGACATTAGTGATTGGTAGAGGGAATTCGTCTTTAGGACATGCCGCATTGAGATCGCGGAAGTCTATGCATACTCTGATCTTGCCAGTCTTTTTAAGAACAGGAACAATATTAGCCACCCAATCGGGATGTTGTTCCTCTCTAATAAACCCAGAGGTAATGAGTTTATTGACTTCAGCTTCAATTGCATCCATGATGTCTGGACGAAATCGTCGCTGTTGTTGTTTGACCGGTTTAGTATTCGGCAAGATATTGAGCTTGTGAGTTGCAATTTGAGGATCAAGCCCTGGCATATCTTCATAACTCCAAGCAAAGACATCGATGTAATCACGAATGAGTTTGATCATGTCTTTCTTATCAGTTTCTGAAAGACTTTCACTGATGAATATTGGTTTGGGAGATCCCTCTTCACCAACATCTATTTGAACAAGTTTATCTTCAGTCGGAGGTTCTTTTTGCTCGAAACAGAACTCCCATTGATTATCTAATCTTTGGGCCCACTGTTCTGATTCAGGTGAGATTTCAAACTCTTCTTTGTCTTCATCACTTTCTTCAGAATGGTCAATGGAAACCATGTTGGAAGACAAAATGTTACAGTAGAGGTCCCCGATACTCGTATCGGAATCCCAAGAAGTGGTACTAGAAGAATCAGATCTCTTATCTTCGTCAGACTCGGGATCTTCATGGATAATATTGATGAAAGGAGTAGGAGCAGTATAACCCAATCCGTATTTCGTCCTTCCATATTTCAAAGAGGAATCCGGACAGGTATTTTCTTCCTTTTCCATCATTGAGGCCAGTCCTGAAGTCATAGCCCATATTTTTGATGATGTCTCTAGATTGCTGACTATAACGACGTAGTTGTAATCTTCCAGTATCATCATTTTGTCATCATCTTCAAGATCAGAAGGATTTTGAGGTTTTTGTAGAAGAATATTGGAATGTCTCCTGGCTTTCTGCTTGGAACTAGAAAGTATGAAGATTGTACAGGTTCTAGAGATACATCTGTATAAACAGTCTGTACAACTCCTATGGTTATTGTGTTCAAGTCATCTAACAGATGTAAATAACTATGAACATAATTACACACATCAACGTACTGCAAAGGTGGAGACTTTTCATTAAATGTAAAAGCAGCAATATTTACATTGGGAGAAGGCTGAGCCTTAGAGATTTTAGCCAAGTCAATGACTAAAGGGGGAGAAGAAGAACGAGAAGAAGCGTTGTTTCGATTAAGATCGATAACAAATGGCTCAGAAGAGGTGAGCTCCCTTGAAGTTTGAGATGGAAGAATAATCCGCCCTCCAACTGAATTAGCAGAGTATCTTGTGAAGATACAGGAACTATACGCCCATGACAGGAATGATCAGTGTATTTTGAGTAGATGACTGAGGTAACGGAGAGATCCGTCCACTCACTGGGATGATGAAAGAATCTTCTCCAGAGGGTTTAAGAGTTGTTGCTGAGTAGTTCGACTTTTAACAGGGATTATTAAAGTCTCACTTTGTGCATCTTCTTTCTCCATAGCTTGTATGATCCTTGTATACTCTTCTTTGTACATTCGGAATCATTGAAATAAGCTTCAACCCCATGGAAGGGATTTATATCAGCAACTTCTTTTTGTACTCTTCCATTGCTATCAATGTATTTAAAACATTGATGAAGAGTAGAAGGCACCACATTATTTTCATGAAGAAAGGGCCTCCCCAGAAGAAGATTATAGGATCCCGCGATCTCGATCACATAGAAAGTGACTTTAGATCTGAAATCGCCTATCTGAAGCTTCAGATGAATCTTTCCCAAAGGCTCGCTTCGGCTTTGATTGAATCCCAAGATATTAGTAACCGTCTTGGAGAGCTTGTGAAGAGGGATTTTTAGTTCATCCAACAGACTCTTCGGCATTATGCTTATAGCAGACCCTGGGTCAATAATACGATCTATCTTCATCGTATCAATATAACCAGTGTAGTAGAGAGGTCGGTCATGTCGATTATCCTCCAGTAGCATGTCATCTTGTGTAAAGGTGATATTTGGGATAATCTCCAGTACACTGTTGCAATGTAAGCAAGTGGCAGGTTCCGTATCTGGCTTTTTCAATTGTGCAAGACAAGAGTCAGCTTGTAGAAGTGCTTCACTTAACGTCTCTCGAGTCTCTTTGGAAAGATGTAGAAGTTCAAAGAGGGACATTCTAGCTGGAGTATTAGCAAGCTGAGCTAAAATATCGAAATTATAAGGCTTCTGAAGTCCAAGAGAGAGGAATTCTTGATTGGCTTATCAAACCGAGCCTGTTGTTTGCCTTTCTCCAAAGCTGTAGACTTGGAAGAACAGGTTCAGTGGATGATTTCTTCTTCAGGAAGAACATTAGAAGCATTTTTATCAGCTGGAGAGATGTCAAGAGGATCCTCAGGACTTTTAGAATAA
>JANAVB010027908.1:0-15691 GCA_029216955.1 Iris pallida | reverse complement strand
TTATCCTACACAATTTAATAATAAACACTGATACCATATCATTATAAAAGTAAAAGTTGTCTTGAAAGTCGTAAAAATTACTTTGTATTGTCTTCTCAATACTTTTTTGTATTGGAGATGACTTTTTAAACTTATTGTCATTTGTGAATATAGCCGCCTATGCAAGTTATTGTCTTCTGCCTCATGCCACATAGGATACACAACACATAACAAGACAATAGGGTTTCGTAGCATTAAATGCTGCTGTATGCGTTATCCTACAGAAGAGGGCCACGTGGAGATTGCTATTGCATGCTTCCTCATGCGTTATTAGCTACACAATTTAATAATACATGTACCCAGAAGATGAGAAAGTTGTTTTGTTAGAAGTTGTTTCCTTAAAATTATGCTTGCTCCTAGAATCACTCAAGATTTTTCATGAGCCATCAAAAGAGGGCCACGTGGCGGAGTTACAAGGAAGACAAAAAGGTTGTGTTGTTGCCTTGCTGGAAGTTGTTTCTTCCTGAATAATGCTTTTTGTACCTCCAAATTGCACTTTTAAACTGTCCATCCTTACGTGGCAGCTGACGTGATATGTTGATCTGACAGCTGACGTGGCAATTTTTTTAAATAAAACTAAAAATAAAAATTAACATTAAAGTTAATATTAACATTAATATTAACATTAATATTAATATTATCGTTAAAATTAACAAGAACATTAATATTAATATTAACATTAACCTTAACATTAATATTAACATAAATTAATATTAACATTAAATTAACATTGATATTAACGTTAAATTATTACGGAGAAAATTGGGTAGTTAACTTTTTGGATTAAAATTTAGCAAGTTGATCGGTTAATTCAATAAGAAATAAATGGGAGTTAGTACTCGATTTAGTTGGTACCACCCAACCAACCGAATCCAAGTCAATCGTTTACTCATTCAATGAGTCTATTTTCAAGTTCACCCAATTCTTTATATATGGTTTCCACCTACATCTTCACCATCGAGAGTAAGGATCAGTCGAAGAACTCCGTGCATGGATGGGTGGTGAGGACCCATATTAACTATCATGAAATCTTTTCTTGTAGCCGGTACAGTCATATCTTTTCTTCCTTAATTTGTTATTCCATTCCATGAATTTCTCAAAATGAGGTTCATCAAAATGAAAAATCTAATAACTAATAAAAAAATTCAAACCAATCTTAAAATTTTAAATTTTCATTAACGAGTTTTCGTATTAACTTGATAATTATAATTATCAATAAAAAAGTACATTAGAGCAATTAGATCTAAACAGAACAAATCATAAAACAGAGCCTTAACTTCCTATATATACAAAAAATCCGAATATCGATACAATTCATTTCATTCATATTTTTCTTATGTTTACTGGATAACATTCTAATTTGTATGTTATGGAATAGATAAAAGTCTCGTTCTAAGAGTAAGAACTCAGCGGGACCCTACTCCCCCTCTAATCAAACAAAAGGGTAAGGTCCCGCTGAGTTCTTACTTTTTCATATCTACAATCTGGTTCCTACAGAGATGAACCCAACCCGGAATATGAACCGTAAAGAAAATACCTACTAAACCGATCACAGGAATACCAGCTACAGTACCTATCAGCCAAAGAGGAATCCTTCCAGTAGTAGATTGAGAAATAGAACCATCTGATTTGATTCGTTCTCAATAGCCATGAGATGATCATCTTAGGGTGATCCTTTTGTCAACGGATGCTCCAATTACACTCGTAGTCTCTGAAGGATGAGAACCAACTATGTAGCATCTACATCGATAATTCAAGTATTGTATACGTCATTAGTCCGATCCTTTGTAGGAAGCATACTGAATTTGTGATGTATACGTTCTAATCCCAATCCAAGAAGAAGATACTTATTAAATAAAAAAAAAGACCAAACAAGCAAGGCCCCCTTTTAGTATTTAGTCAATTTTTGGAATATTCGACATTGATATTAACGTTAAATTATTACGGAGAAAATTGGGTAGTTAACTTTTTGGATTAAAATTTGCCATGTCTTCAGTCATGTCAGATGACACACACTATTATTTAACATGCCACATCAGATGGGAGGGCTATATATTAGAGGGACAATTTGGAGGTACGAATATAGCATTACTCTTTTTTCTTGTATTATTTCTTGTCCTTCATTTCTTCTGCTGGTTTCTAACACACTCTATTTTCTTCAATGTCGACGTCACATGGATCAAGTGATCGTCGTGTGGAAGATTTAGTCGATGAAGAAAGCTTCCTTTCAAGAGGACTGTCAGATGATTTGGATGATGAGCAAAGTTTGGAAGATGTTAACTTAGGAGACAGTAAAGAACAAGATGAAGAAAACAATGGAAGAATGCATCATAACGAGGACGACGACATCAACGCAAACAACGAAATGTTATTTCGCATCACCCTTTCTATTGGATTTAAGAAATACATTATATTTTTACATCTATTTCTCATATTTATTTTGTTTTATTCTGTTCTTAGGGACGACGGTGAATCTCCATTGGATTTCGATGCAGTGACGATGAAAAAAATATTACAGTCTGCCAACATTAACAAAGATCCAAACATCTCTTAGAAGAAGATATTGTCAGTCTGCAGTTCAACTCTATTGAAGAAGCAGAGAAATTCTACCGGATATATTCAAAAGCATATGGTTTCAGTATTAGAAAGAACGAGGTAAAGAAAAATAAATCTGGGATGGTGATGATCCGTAGTTGGTGTTGTTCGAATGCGGGATTCAGACACAAGAAATAGAAGGAAGCTCCAAACAGGATTCGTGAGCCAAGAAGTGAAAGCAGAAGTGGTTGTAAAGCAATTTTTCGTATTGGGTACACCCATAAAACAAAGATGTGGTCCGTCAAAAAATTTCATGTACATCACAACCATAACCTGGCGAATGATTATGAAACAGTTTTTTTTGAGATCCCATCGTACGATATCACCCGCAGAGTTGGAAGAAATTAAGCTTATGAAGCAATCAGGTATGGGGACTGGACAGATATGGAATTTAATTGTCCAGAAGAAAGGTGGTTGGGATAAGGTTGGATGGACGAGAAAGGATTTATACAACGCTCTAGCTCAAGATAGTAGAGCACTAGACGATGTTCATGCTACGACAACACTTACATTTCTTCAATCTAAGGAGGGCAGTGACCCAGATTTCTTCTACGCGTACAAGGTAGACGAAGATTCCAGATTGACCCATCTCTTTTGGGCTGACGGTGCATGTCGATTCGATTACGAATTATTTGGAGATTCACTAGCATTCGATTCTACATATAAAATAAATAGAAGTCAAATGCCGTTGGTGGTTCTAGTGGGTACAAACAATCATGCGATGACTTGTGTGTTTGGGTTTGCAATGATCCATAATGAAACTGCATAGGCATATTCTTGGGTTCTAGAAAAATTCCTAGAGTGTATAAATGGCAAATTATCAGTGACAGTTCTCACAGATGGTTGCAGATCCATGAATAAAGCAATTGAGGATTTAATGCCCAGCGTAGTTCATCGAACCTGTTCATGGCATATCCTAAACAATGCTGCCAAACATGTACACCGACAGGGTTTTCACAATAAACTGAGTCTTCTGATTAAAAGGTACATCGTACACTTGATACTTTACTTTGAAGTATGTTGTTATTACAACATCACAACTTTAGTTACTGTCCATGTTTTCTAAACAGGTACTATTCAGTCGAAGAATTTGAAAACCGTTGGCAGCAGATGCTAACAGATTATAATGTAGAGAACAATGAGTGGACTACTGAAGTGTACAGAACGAGGGAGAGATGGGCGGACACATTCCTACGTGAAAATTATTTTGGCGGTTCTACTGCAACAAATAGATGTGAATCTATGAACGCATTTCTGAAAATATTTTTGAATGAGAAGCTGCCACTATGGAAGGCCCTTCAAAATTGTGACTACGGTTTGGCGGCCTTACGTTACGGCCAGATGGGTTAGCATGTCACTGATAAACTCTCAACACCAGTTGTGAATCAAACTAGCATGGCCGTAATAGAAGGTAAATTTGCCGCAATTTACACTAAAACGGTGTTTATAGATGTAAGGAAGGAAATCACCCGTTCTGATGCATATAATGTTCTCCATCATCACATCATAAGAGAGTCAGAAGTTTGTACTGTCCAAAAGTATATGTCGCCAAACAGTGTCAACCGGAAGGTTACATTTGATCCGGCCGACAACATCATAAATTGTGAATGCTTGTGGATGGAGACCAAGGGGATTCCTTGTAGGCATATTTTTTCAGCAATGAAGAGATTACAAATTGGAGATATTCCAAAGAACTTGATAAAATTTCGTTGGCTCAAGGATTGCAAAGAGAGTTATCTCTCCGGACCTGGCTCAGAAAGAAGATTCATCCACCCAGACAATATTGAGAGCAGAAGGTATGGTGGTATTCATGAACAAGTTAATCTGTTTACATACTATTGTAAAAAATCAAGCAAAATTCAAGAGAGGGGAACGGGGTTGATGTCGTCTGTTCTGATAGAGTTGAAAGAAATGGTGATCGATATTGGTGAAGAAGAACAAATGGTAGCTGATGCAGTTCATGGAGTGCATGAAGCTTTAAAAGAGCCAAATCTGGTAGCAACAAAAGGAAGGCCTTCTCAAGGGAAATCAAGCCAGCCTACAGAAAGTCAGCATATCCCGAAGCCTAGAGTATGTAGAGTTTGTAAAAAATTGGGTCACAATTTTCGTAATTGTAAAGTACAAAAGCGAAATAGAGACAAAGAACAAATGGAATAAAATAAAACGTCGTTGACTTAAGACAATGTCTTTCTTATGTGGCAAGATGTCATTCACACGAGACAATTAGATAAAAAATATTTTCTCCAATGCAAAAGTTTGAGAAGACAATTAGATAAAAATGGAGAATATCAAATTCCATGTTCAAAACGGAGAATATCAAAAATAGAAAAAATATGTTCTCCGTGCAGTTCAAAACGAAGAATATCATTCTCCGTTTCAAATGACACGGAGAATATCATTCTCCGTTTCAAATTAAAATGGAGAATAAACATTCTAATGTGTTTTTAACACTGGAAATCTTATTCTCCATTTCAAATTAAACGGAGAATGCCGTTCTCGGTTCCAAATTAAACGGCGAATAGAATCCTCAATCGTTTTAATACTGGGAACGGCATTCTCCGTACAGTTCAAAACAGAGAATATAATTCTCTGTTACAAATGAAACGGAGAATATCATTCTCCGTTTCAAATTAAAATGGAGAATGAACATTCTAATGTGTTTTTAACACTGGGAATACTATTCTACGTGTAATTCAAAACGGAGAATTCTATTCTCCGTTTAATAAAACACTGAGAATGCTATTGTGGTGTCGTGGTTACAATGCTAGACTTGTATTTAAGAGGTCATTGGTTCAAATCTTGACTATAACAAAATTTTGTTTTATTTATACTTTTTTTAAGTTATGTATAGGGCCCATTTAAAAGGGAAAAATCTTTGATACATGAGAGAAACTTTGATACAGTAGGGGGTATCAAAGTTTCGATACCCCCTATGTATGACATATGGGCCATCTCAAAATTTATGTGTATATATATATGTTTACATGTTTTACAAAGCAGGAGGGGCCCACATATCATACATAGGGGGTATCAAATCTTTGATACCCCCTACTGTATCAAAGTTTTGATACCCCCTATGTATGACATGTGGGTCCTCTCAAAATTTATATGTATATATATGTGTACACATTTTTTAAAGCAGGAAGGGCCCCCATGTCATACATAGGGGGTATCAAAACTTTGATACCCCTACTGTATCAAGAAAAAAACTTTGATACAGTAGGGGGTATCAAAGTTGGTAGAATTCGAAGGGGCAGATTCATTGGTATTAATGGCGTATAAATGGCAGTATTTGGGAGAGTTTGTTCTAGTCTTACTTAGCTTTACTTGAGAAGGGGCAGATGCATTGGTATTGATGAAAATTAATTGAATTGAATTCGAAGTGACTGCCACTTGGCGCATGAGTCCGAGTTATTCCATGCCAATAAATGAGAGTAGTGTAGGGAGAGTTTGTTCTCATCCCACTTAGATTTTTTTGTGGAGATGGACTCTACCGATCCCCCGCCTTGGCAAGACGCTTTCCTCTTGGTTGTCGATCTCCTCGTTCGAAGAAGCTTTGGTGGTGAATTCCTTCAGAAGACTGAGATGTGCCTGGGTTTAGATTTATTGCCAACCCACGCTCTGTCGAAGCGCCCGCACGTTGATTGGCTCGGACTAAGCACAGTGTTCCTTTGCCGCAAGGAGTTCATTTCTTCAACGTGTTCCATTGGTCCGACGATGCACGGTGGTGAAGTCCTTCAGAAGACTGAGATGTGCCTGGGTTTGGATTTATTGCCAACCCACGCTCTGTCGAAGCGCCCGCACGTTGATTGGCTCGGACTATGCATGGTGTTCCTTTGCCGCAAGGAGTTCATTTCTTCGATATGTTCTAGGATGAAGAAGGATGCCTTTGTACGGTGCTCTGCCTCAAGGAATTCCTTCGCCTCAGTGATTTTCTTTGTTCGGACGATGCACGATGAAGTGACTTGCCTCAAGGAGTCATCCAACGGTTCCTATGCTCTGATGATGCACGATGAAGAACATCTACCACGTGGACACGAACTGAAAGACGACGGAGAACAACACTCCTCCTTCACAGTCGAAGCTTTCAATTGAATTCCTTGAGGCAAATCGCTTCATCGTGTTTCGTCAGAGCATAGGAACCTTTTTATGACTCCTTGAGGCAAATCACTTCATCGTGCATCGTCAGAGCAAGAGCAATATGAATTCCTTGAGGTACAGGAACAGAAGCAAAGGAATTCCTTGAGAGCAAAGGACCTTGCAAAGGAATTCCTTGAGGCAGAGCACCTTGCAAAGGCATCCTTCTTCATCCTGGAGATGCACTCTACCGATTCTCCACCTTGGTAAGACTCTTTCCTGCTGGTTACTGGAAGAGCCGCAAGGTTTTGGATGAAGAAGCTTTGGTGGTGAAGTCCTTCAGAAGAATGAGATGTGCCTGGGTTTGGATTTATTGCCGACCCACACTCTGTCGAAGCGCTCGCACTTTGATTCGCTCTGACTATGCACGGAGTTCCTTTGTTCATGGAGTTTCATTGCTCTGACTATGCACGGAGTTTCTTTGTTCAGGGAGTTCCATTGCTCTGACGATGCATGATGAAGTGATTTGCCTCAAGGAATTCCTTTGCCTCAAGGAGTTCTATTGCTCTGCGATGCCCGCACGCAGCTCACATTCAACTTTTTTCTTGATAGTAAGATTTTATGTAGTATTTCAGACTTTCATAATGTAAATGTAACTCAAAAAGTCAAACTTTTCATAGTTTTCACAATGTAAATGTTACTCAAAAAGGATTTTATTATAAAAGACAGCAGAGCAGACATTATAAAAGACAGAAGTTCTTTTGAAATCTAATTCTTAGCCCATACCAACCTCATCATTGTAGTCTTCTTAGCCCATACCAACCTCGTCATATTCTCATCAAGCTCATCTTCATTCTCCTTTTCAAACTAAATGGAGAATAACATTCTACGTTTCGAAAGACACGGAGAACGTCATTCTCCGTTTAAATAAAAACGGCGAATGAACATTTTAATGTGTTTTACCACTGGGAATGTTATTCTCCGTTTCAAGACAGACGGAGAATGTTATTATCCGTTCCGAAATAAATGGTGAATAGAATCCTCAAACGATTTAATTTAAACGGGAAAGTTATTCTCCGTTTCAAATAAACGGAGAATTCCATTCTCCGTTCCAAATAAAACGGAGAATATAATCCGAAGGGGCAGATTCATTAGGAATAAATGGCATATAAATAGAAGAATTCATTGGTATTAATGGCATATAAATGGCAGATTCATTGGTATTATTGACAATAAAAGTGACTGCCACTTGGCGCATGAGTTCGAGTTGTTAAATTTTGCCAATAAATGGCAGAAGTTGGGAGAGCTTATTATAAAAATGACTGCAACTTGGCGCATGAGTTCGAGTTGTTTCATATGTGTTTTGACAATGTAAATGTAATTCAAAAATGATTATATTATAAAAGCAGAGCTTATAAAAGACAGAAGTTCCTTGCCCAATTACATCATAATTACATTGTTGTTTTGCAATGTCATTGCTTGGTTCGTGTTACATATTTGCTTGAAAGCAACTCCTTAGCCCATGCCAACCTCATCGTTGTCATCTTCTGGTGAGTTTCATTGTCATTTCCTTCCGGTATTTCGAAGGGAGGAGTCGTCAACATATTTATATAATACGCCGTGTACAAGAGGCAGTTGGGTGCCCGTTGTTGTGGGCAATTTGGAGAACAATTCAGTACTTTGCTCTCATACTCCATCTTCGCCGGGCATCTCTCCCTCATCTTATCAACTTTTCTTCTGACGATAGGCTCTAAGGTGTTCTTCATTAATTCTGCATCCACCTTGCACTTATCGTACGTGTTTTGCCTCAAGGAGTTGTAGTGTGTCTAGTCGTAGGAGATAAAGTTGAATGTGAGCAGAGTATAGTGTTGATGGATGCATTAAAGAGTGGGATGAATAGCAACTCTATGTCGTCCTCCAAACCCATGACGAAGTCTACTAACTCTATTTGGATGTCTTCAAAGGCGCCGGCTTTTGCGTCTCGTGCATTGGCACGTTCAACGATGGTCTGTTTCCCAAAAACACACTATCATGAGTAATTTTTTTCTGTCATTTTTCATCGGTGTACACATGAATATGGATTTTTCTGTTTGAATTCTTACCAATGTGTGGGCCATCATGAATGTAGACCACTTATGTGATTGGGGCCCGGCTTTTGCTTCTGGATCAATGGCACGTCCTTTGAACTAGACGGGGCACACCTTTTACTGCCTTGAATTTCTCTCAGCTTCCTTATTATTATGTCCAGTATGCCAGCCTCCATGTCGTCATAGTTGAGTATGTCTTGCATGTCTACTGCCGACAGCTGGACTGAAACTCCTTTTTTACCCTTTTCGGATAAAATGTGTATACAATATCACTGCACATAAATTTAGTTTATATTAAATAAAGATAGATTCTCATTACATAATTATGAAAAAATCTAGAAAAAACAAAAGAAAAAAGGGTTCAGAATACATACTCTGGACAATTCTTTCTGGGAATTACGATGTCGATGTATTGCTTCTTCAGCTCTTCATCCGCATATTTCCAAAGTAAGAGTTCATCGCATTCCTTAGTATGACACGGTTCTTCTTTAATTCAGCCATTTTGGCGTCTCCTCCGGATTTCGGAGCGGTATTAACCTTCCGCTTTTTATTAGCCTCTCCAACTGTATTCTTTTTATTAACCTCTTTCCCCCGATCCTCCTCTTCTTTTGGCTTCTTTTGGAGCAGCAAGTTCAGTAGCTGCTTGAATCTCCTCACGCTGAAGTGCTACAACCATGGCTTGGAGATCAACAATTTTCCATCCTTTTCATTGGCTTCAATATTAAACGATTCAACTTTATTTTGAAGCTCCTTTTCTCCTCAACGAGCCTTTCATTTTTTCTCTGAGTTGCTCGGTTGTTCGCACTGAAATAAAAAACAACAATGAAATGTATGATGTGAACCTAACACGGAGAATGACATTCTCCGTGTAATATAATACGAGAATAGCATTCTCGTTTGGAATTACACGGAGAATAACCTTTCCAGTATCGAAATGATAGAGATAGCAATTATCCGTTTCAAATAACACGGATAATGCCATTCTCCGTGTTATAATACACGAGAATAGTCATTCTCCTGGAAGATTACAAATCAGAAATTTGAAATAGAAAAGATTTTACCTTGTGCATGTAGCTCTGATTTAAGAACATAATTGCTTTCTCAAATCCTCCAGTTCATGCACAGAGCCCTCCATCACAACGTTGACTGCACGTTGTTTGCTTCTTGTGCCTCGAGCTCTTTCAGCTTTTCTTTGAGTTTCTCGTTCTCAAGGTTGGCTGCACGTAACTGCGCTCCTTGTGCCTCCATCTCTTTTAACTTTTCTTTGAGTTCTTCATTCTGCGCAAGAATATCAGAATGATGTCTTCTCAAATCCTCCAGTTCATGCACAGAGCCCTCCATCATAACGTTGACCACGTTGTTGTGCTTCTTCTGCTGCCTCGAGCTCTTTCAGCTTTTCTTTGAGTATGGCATTCTCAAAGTTGGCTACGTAACTGCTCCTTGTGCCTCCATCTCTTCTAACTTTTCTTTGAGTTCTTCATTCTGTGCAAGAATATCAGAATGATGTCTTCTCAAATCCTCCAATTCCTTTGTTGAGTCGTCCATCACAGCGCCCATTTCATGATGCTGTGGTATCCGTTGTTCATCAAAATTATCCCCACCTTTCTTGGTGTTCTTCCTCTCCCTCTTTTTCAACTTCTTCTATAGGTGGCTCATCTTCTTTGTGCCCTTCTTCTTCCCCAACAGGTATAACCAGATCTTCAAATATCATCTTCGATCTCATTTTGTTGTGATATTCGGCCTTGAGGAAGTTTGAGATTTCGTACCCATTCCATGTAAAAATCTTGGGTAATCAGGAATTGGGGCGAACTTCCTTTCCACAAATTTACTATGTTCTGCAAACCAATAGAGGAAGTATATTGTGCAACCTTCCAATTTGTGGAAAGCCATTGAGTAATCCCCCTGTTCAGTTTTGCTTCTACTCTCTTTATGCTATCCATTACATATGCCAGGATTAACCTTGGCCAGCATATACTGTTGATGACGTCCACACTGTCTACCAAGGCCAAAATCTGTACGGCAAATTTGAACCGCCAGACTTTGTGAAGAATACTGTTTGGCACAAGTAAAGATTATTAGCTTGGCCAAATCATCTGGATTAACAGCGTTATCTCCGCCATGAAGCCGTCGTAACAATTCAGAGAACTTGTCTCTCACTTCCTTATTCGTGACTTCTGAGTGTTTGCCCTTGGTATTAGCCAGCAATCTTGTGAAGTGATCTCTACACAGGCTCAATGATGCTGGTCGTGTGGGCTGCTGTTGTTTTTCTTTATCAATCTTCTGTAAGAAACATCATCATCGCTTTCTTCATTCAGCGGTAGACCGAATATGACTGCCATATCCTCGACGCTTGCCGATTTTAACAGTGGTGCTCAATTCAAAGCACCCGACGCCATTCTTCTTCTGTGTAACTTGCAATTAAATTCTCAAGCCCTTCGAGACCTTGGCCACTTCGAAGATGGACTCTGTTTTGGTAGAAAATCTCGACAAAATTCCAGAAACCGGTATTCTTCAAGGAACCAATAACTGGCTCAGGTAAACGGCCAACATCTCGATTGACCTCCTCCATAAGATTAGCATTGGCTTGAAGGTAGAACGGAAAAGTCTTGAATCCTTATTCTGACAGATTTTTTTCTACAAAACAAAAAACAAAAAATTAGGTCGGAGAATGGCCATTCTTATGGGTTTTAAAACTGGGAACGGCATTCTCCGTTTCAAGTTAGACGAGAATGCCATTCTCCGTTCCAAATTAAACGGCGAATAGAATTTAACATTCAAATGCGTTTTATGACGGAGAATGTCATTTTCTTGTAATATACAGAATTTGCGAACATAAATCAAAGTTATACCTTCTGTTTGCACTTCTTTTTGTTTAGCAACTTTTTCTTTTTCCTTTGTGCAACTTTCTTAGAATAGGGTTTCGGTTGTCTCCGTCTATCGCTTTTGGATTTTCTGTAACTGGTGCATCTTCTCTAATTGGTGATGCTGCCGGTGATTCTGCCGCTGATGCCGACATGGTGTGAATATTGCGAATGGGGAGGAAGGTTTGAAGATTTTGGAGGAGAATGACCTAGGTTTGAGTACAGAGTGGAGTATGGAAGAAAGGAAGCTTCGAAACGGTTTTCTTTTTTCTTTTTTTTAATAAAAGGGTTCGGGGGTGTTTTGAATTAATTAGAAGGGCAAAATGTCATTCGATGAAGGGCAAAAGACTCCTTTCTGCTTAATTATATTAATTTGAAGGGCAAAAATGATTCTGCTTAATCAAAAAGAATCGAAGCCGTTTGGCAAAAATGTCATTACAACTCAACAAAACAAATGAACATAATACATTAGGGGTTTCCATACATTAGATATAAAAGAAGAAGAAAAAAATCAGTCTTCCATATTCAATCATTTCAGATTGGACTTCTTTTTAGCTCTTCATTGCTCTGAAGTTGTAATCCATTCAGCAGCTTTGCGTCTTTCCTTTCCCGCATCAAACTGCATATAACAAACATAACATCAAAATATTGCTCTAAAAATTGAAGTTTTTGACGACATATTTTCAGACTTACATCGAGAGAACGGTAGTCTAGACTACATCGGTCTTTCATGAATGATATTACAAAAATCCCACAATCAACAGAATTGCCTTGGCGGGGAACATAAGAAGGACGTTTTATTGCAAAAGTAGAAAAGCTGAACCTAGCATCTCTCAACTTCAAAATCTCTTCTTGGAGAAAGAGATCCAAATTTGAAAGCTACAATTACCAGAATATATGTATTAGTATACCGCTATCTTGTACCCAACATAAAAATTGATGAATATGAGCTTACTATTTCTTTTATGACTGTTTTGCTTTGAATCGGATCATCTTTAGATGCAAGTGAGTCCCAAATTTCAACAGTCCTTTTTTTAACCAGAACTCTTGCAAGTATAGTGTTCGCCCAAATGAATGGGTATGTATATCTGAATCAGGATAATTAGGTAAAACAAATTAGTAAATTTTCAGAAAATTAGGATTAATATTTAAACAAAACATTAATACCTCGTTACAAGTGCTTAAAGATCCCATGTAATCCTGAAAATATTTAAACTTCTTCCATATTTCATGAGGCTTTTTGTCGGATGGAGGTAACGTTGCTTTCTACATACACATCAATTAATACATTACGAAGGACAAACAAACGAGAAAATTGTTAATGCATGCATTGAAGAATAAAATGCTCACTCACCGATACCTTATTGTAAAAACCATACATTAGCTTTATTGAGGTTCTTTTCCGTTCCTCGCGGTGAGAAGAGCAGAGACAATACCTACAATCTGAATAAATTATTAAAAATGTCAGCGATGGAATCGAAGTAAACATAGATGGCATCTAAGAAGAAATATACTATCTATACATACCCCATTGCTAATTTTCGTTAAAGGAGCTAAGGTCTTCATCTCAAACCGAGACACATAGTTTTTGTTGCAAGATGATATTATTTCTCAAGAAAAGAAACGAATAAATTAGGAGAAAAAATGTTGGAATTAAATCAAAACTCATATTACTTACTCGTCAGGTCTATCATCGCAAAATATAGTCGTAATATCTCGAAGAACCACTAGTACAATTGCTAGGCTTCGAGGTTGAACCCCTTATTAAATTTTTCGATGGTGACCGGATGTAAATTTCCACGCATTCTTTTAGAAGAACTGCTAAAGTCAGTTTCTTCTGTAGGGACAATGCGAGCATCGGTCTAATGCTTTACTACGAGACTGTAGCTCCACGTCCTCCTCATCGGAAGAAGATACAACGGAAACCACCTTCACATTATTAAATACTCCAGATGAAGATGCCTTCTTCAAAGCTGGAGATTCTTCAATCTTCTCCAAACCGAGATAAATTCATTTGTTCAATTTGTATGAACCAAGCATAGAATTGATCGATGCAACATCAGCTGAAATCTTCGACAGTTTTGTTTAATCCTGCGCAACATACGCGGAATGAAGGTTTCATTTGGAGTTGGCAACCAATCTTCTACGTCTTCTACATTTCCTCCCACACGAGTAGACATCTTGAAACAAGAAAACTATTGTATTTCAGAAAACTATTCTATGTATTTCAGAATGAATAATAGTACTATGAAACAAGAAAACTATTGTATATATAGCAGAGAGAAGTACAAAAAGTGAGAAGATGGAAAGACAAATAAATTTTGAGACTAGCAACAATCTACTAGCCGTTTGATTGAGGAGGGCTCGAGGAAGATTCTACTAGCCGTTTGATTGAGGAGGGCTCGAGGAAGATTCTACTATCCGTTTGAAAAATACAAAAGGTTATCGTGATCAACTTCAATTAAGGAACTCTATAAGAGGATTAATTCCGCTTGATTGAGGAACTCGACGAAGTCCGCCGCGAACCGAACTTTTCTTCTTTTCTTCTTCATCTCCGTTTCTCCTTCCACCACCACCACCACCACTGCCCTGTAGCTTTATACAAAAATATTAAAGTTAGATGAAACAAAAAAACTTACGGAAAGATTACTAATCAAAATCAAAAGAACACATATTCATAGAAAACATGAGATTAAAGATGAAAGTGTCACAGAAGCAACACCACAATTTTACAACAACTAAGCAGACTCTGCTAAGCAATAACTAAAATTAGGTATTGTGTCCTCCTTGATTTAATTTACCAAAAGAGATTTGAGAGAACGAGCTTTTGTCGGCTTCCTAAATGTACCATTCTCCGTCCTAATGTACCATTCTCCGTCCTAAATGTACCATTCTCCATCCATTCGCCGTATTAAAGCAAATAGAATGGCCATTCTCCGTGTTAAAAGCAAAGAGAATGGCCATTCTCCGTCCATTCGCCGATTCACCGTCCATTCGCCGTATTAAAAGCAAAGAATGGCCATTCGCCGTATTCTCCGTCCATTCTCCGTCCTAAATGTACCATTCTCTCCTAAATGTACCATTCTCCGTCCATATCGCCGTATTAAAAGCAAAGAGAATAGCCATTCTCCGTCCTTCGCCGTATTCACCGTCCATCTCGCCGTATTAAAGCAAGAGAATGGCCATTCGCCGTATTCTCCGTCCACTCTCCGTCCTAATGACCATTCTCCGTCCTAAATGTACCATTCTCTCCTCCTTGTTCCGTATTAAAAGCAAAGAGAATGGCCATTCTCCGTGTTAAGCAAAGAGAATGGCCATTCTCCGTCCAAAAATATTCTCTTCAAAATATTATCTTTAGAAAGTTAAAAAATAATCCGCCCGACCTCAGAAGCAGGTTTTTCCTCAGTTCACCCACCACCACATGACAGTAGCTTTATTAACAAAATATTAAATTATTAAATAAAATAAAAGTTTCTGACAATGGCATGGGCAGTAAAATTAGAGCGGCACCGCTGGTACTTCTCCTTGTTCGAGAGTCTCGACGACGTCCGACGTGAAGCGGACCGATTCTTCTCGCGCAGCTGGTACTCCTTGTTGTTCTAGGAGGGCTTGACGACGTTCGACCGCATCCGAACCGATTCTTATTTCCTTCTTCATCTCCGTTTCTCTTTTCCACCACCACCAGCACCACCACGACTACCATGGCCTGTAACCAAAAAAAATAAGGTTCAGATTAAATTAGATGGACTTTTGAGAGAGTAAATATGAGTTAATTTAGGGTGTTCATTGAAAAATTAAAGTAAAGACTAACCTGCTAAGCAAGTTACCAACAGGTCAAAGTCTAAATCAGCATTAAATGATATCTCCTGCATTATTTATCTGAATTTAATCTGAACCGTTGGATTAACATCCAACGGTCCAGATTTCGGATGTATCGATACATCCAAATGGTGGATGTATTGTAGAATTTCCATATATATGAGGCATCTGCTCCTTACTATATATATATAATTTTTTTTTCTGACCTTATAT
>JANAVB010027907.1:0-59873 GCA_029216955.1 Iris pallida | reverse complement strand
TATATATAGATATATAATATATTAATATATAAAAATATATAATATATATATATATATATATATATATATAATTGCTAAAAAAATAAAAAAGTAAAAAAAGCAAAAGAGCAGCAGCCTCAGCCCAAGCAGGCCCAGTCCAGGCCCAGCCATTAATCCCCCACAGCCGAGCTACATCCCCAAAACCGTGCATCCCAGCGGAACCCCCCTCCCCCGGTATTCGCGTAGATTATATAATCGAGAGATTGAAAGGGGAACAAAACCCTAGTTCTCCTTCCCCTGACCTCGCGCCCCTCCTTGCGCGCGCGCTTGCGGCCTCCGTGCCACCGTCGTGGTTGCCGGCTGCTAGCGGAGGCGGCGGCCGACAGAAGCTGCCGAGAAACATAGCAGTAGATGGCAGCAGTTGCACCCACGGGGCCAACTTCACGCGATTTCGCGTCTCGATCGAGCGATCGTTTGCGATATTCCTCCTCTGGTACGAAGCCAACATATACGTCTTTAAATTTCTTTAACTGCCTTACATGTAGACGCCCTAGATTGCACAAAAAATTGACTCAAAAATCGATGAAAACTGTCTCGAATGAGACAGAAATTCGATCCCAGGGACCCCCTTTGGAAGGCATATATCTTCCAATCTAGTTCGATCCTTCGAAATCTAATTAAACCTATTTGAAGACAACCTATAGGGCATCAAAATGTTGTTTACGGATTTTGATTTCATCTATTATGCATCAAGATAAACCTCTTTAAAGATCGAGAAAAACCTGTTTTTCAAAACTATAGAAAATAGAAAAGTTGTTCGATACGACGTGCGTCCCGCCAAACCGGGCGACTTGGTCACGAACCGAAAGCATCGAAAGGTGCGTATCGGCTTCGTGGACGTGTGGGCTTTGACGAAATTCAAATTGGTTGCGTGGTGCGCGACGAATTTGATGCGTATCCGTCGAAATTCACTGTATCTGCCTCTGTGCAAATTTTCTAATTACTTTGTGCACGTTCGTCAGATCGAGACGAAACTTGCGCCAACAGGACCATATCGTTTTTCTAGTCCTGTATGCCAAGTTTAGTCCAATTCTGAGATAGTTGATCAGACCATCGTTTTGTGGGCCCCACGGTCCGATTTAATGGACGATTTTGTGCACAGCCCGCCGGAACCCAACTCTGGACATACGGTTGGGTTCGTATCATCAAAAATAATAGACATATAGTTTGACGACTTTAGAGAACATTGACTCTGGCACGCTTTTCGGTGCAAACTGGGTCCAACGACGGACACCATTTTGATCTGAAATTTTCGTTTTGTCCCTGTGTCCAAAATTGGACTTAAGGACAGAAAATCCTAGCTAATTTGACTATTCTGATAACGTTGGTAATGTTTATTTCAGCATCCGGAGACTTTTTGCATGTGTTGACTTTAGTGACTCATCTGATGTGGTTGTATTATCGGTTTCACCAGCAAAGGACCTCTGGCAAGTGCACTTTCTGATTGCTTTCGATTCATAGTAGTCTTTTTATTTCATGTTTATACATATGTCTTGCTGCTTGTTGACACGCTCGTCACACGGAGATTAGTATCATGGATTTATTATACATTCTTGACTGTAATTTTTATTATTACCATACTTGTGACCTGATTCCATGAGTACTAGCTGGACGGGAAAATATCTTAGTAGACGTGTGAACTACCCCATACCCATCCCAATATGTCTAATCTTGACTGATAGCAGCTGCACACGACACGTGCAGGATGCCATATTTACCCCTTAGTCGTTCACATGTCAAAAAAGATATTTCAAATCACGTAGATAGTTGTATTTTATTTGATTCATTGTTTTCTTCACCGCTTGCCATGATGTCAGTTACTTTCTAGTTTTCATCTCTCATATGTTATTTCCATGTCTTGTTAATTCTAATATATTTTCGTATTGCCGTCGGTTTGTGTACTTATTCCATTCCTGACTGGAAACCAATATTTTTCAGGTTAGCTGTGGCTCCACTTAGCTTTGGGAGATACTGGTGTACTTGCAGACAGAAACCTAGAAGTAGATAGTAGTTGTATCATTTTCATTAATTGTGAGAGCTTTGTATTTTCTTTAAATATAAATGTTGTAAATGTTGTAATAAATTTAGAAATGTGAATGAGCAGTAAATGTTATAAATTATGATTTTGAGCATCTTGGCCGTGACAGCGTTCTACCGCCGATTCTGCGGCGTAGGCTGGCTTGGATACGTCTCGTATCCGAAAAGTGGGTGCGGGTCGTGACAAGAGTTAATTAGGGTTTAATAGTGTTTGGCATACTTTCCAGTGTATGATATGCAAATCTAGGTCAAGCTCAGTCAAACTAAGTCAAACTAGGTCACACTAGGTCACACTAAGTCAAACTAGGTCACACTAGGTCACACTAAGTCAATCTAGGTCACACAAAGTCAAACTAGGTCAAAGGTTGACTTATAGTTGACTTTTGGTCAACTGGTCAACTCCTAGTCCAATCTAGGTCAAACTAGGCTAATGGTTGACTCATAGTTGACTTTTGGTCAACTGGTCAACTCTGGTCAAGTTCTAGTCAATTCTAGTTCTAATATTGACTTTTAGTTGACTTTGAGTCAAAACAGTCAACTATGGTCAAACGGGGTCAACTCTAGCCTAAGTATCCTATTCCTAGCATTTACCTACCAAGATATCACATATCTTGGCCCTATTGGTATCCCGATACCAATATCTTGGTTTAGGTTAAATACCTTAGCCTAAGGTAAATCCTTACCTTAGCTAGGTAAACCTATATCTTAACCTCTACCTTAGTATCTAGGTAACCCTCTACCTTAGCATGGTATTCCAATACCTTACCCCACCATGGTATCCCAATACCTACATCTTATGACAAGGTAATCCTCATTACCTTGCCTATACCAAGGTAAATCACATTTACCTTAAGAAACTAGCTAATATCCTAAGATACCTATTGGTATCTTAAGATACGACTCTTGGTATCCTAAAATACTAAGACACTAACCTATTTAACCATTACCTACAACTATCTAACTCTAAACTAACCTCTAACATATCCTTCTAATATTACCTTAACTTCTAACAACCCACCTACCAATATCCTAACATATAGGATACTAACACAAAACTAACATACAGCATCCTATTTAACCTCTCATAAAACCTCTCATCTAACCTCTCCTATAGACACTCACACACACATATATACATATCTATCTATCTATCTATCTATCTATCTATCTATCCATCTATCCACAAACACACTCACAACCTCTAACACACACAAACAAAAATATACATAAACACCCACACACACACTAATATATACATACATACATACATACATACAAGCATGCATGCATGCATACATACATCCTTCACCTCCTCTCTTCACACTCTCTAACATCCACACACAACACAATCACACACACACACACACACACACACACACACTAACATATATATATATATATATATATATATATATATATATATATATATACACACACACACACACATACACTAACACTAATATTTATATATATCCAAAATATCCCGTAACCTATCCGAATACCCAAATCCTCGTAATTCTACCCTCTAAGACTTAGACATGTACCCCACACAAGCAATCTAACTCGCGCACGCGAGCAAAAACGAGAAACAAGGCCCGAATGGCCAAATGGCCATTCTAGCGACTCCGGGGTGTCCGATTCGCGATACCGCGCGATACGGGCACCAAACCTATCCGGATTCGACCCAAACTCTATCCACGATTTCTAAATAATGATTAGGACCTATTCTAAGAGCTAACTTACTGATTCTAGTGTCGGTGCAAAAAGTTGTAACGCCCCAGTCCCAAAATACTTAGGACTAGGTACGTATCCATGCCAGCTGCATACATACGAAGCATACTCCAATACATAAAAACCTCGTATGAATACATAAGCTGTAAAATGCAGTAAACCAAGAGTAATCTAATATCATCCACAAATGAAGAATAAAAGATATCATAAAATCAACTGTAATAAGTCTTTGTACAATACGTTGGGCGGAGACAAATCCACTACCAACAAGTAAGAAAAAATATACATGAAAACGGAATGATTTGGCGGAAGTAGCAAAGAAGAACCCAAGACACGTCATCTCCAAATGAATAGAGAAGATCGCGACCTCAACTAGAACACCTGCAATATCACAGAAGCACACACCTGGAGAAAAACCAGGTCCTCAGAGGGACGTAACAAGACACATAACATCATGCCATAAACTGAATAGTAAGAGCTCAATAGAAAATATACATGCGTAAAGGTTCCTAACCATTCTATGTGATATACACTTTGAGAAGACAACGTTCTACGCAGGAGCTTAGGTGTTCAGCATAGATGGAGAGAGAGTGGTAGTAGGTAGCGCTCATAAGAGACACTATCGACCATGGGCAGAAAGTAGCTCTCATACGAGAACTATCGGCCCCGGGGCAGTAAGTAGCGCTCATACGAGACACTATCGGCCCAAATCTATGTGTGTACTGAACATGTAGCCCCTACGCTAATAACTGTCTCCCCTCCCCCCCATGATACTATACATGTGTCGACTCCAAGACACTGTTTAATCCTTAACAACTGCCAAGTCTTCTACATAATCTATTAACAGTTATATCCTAACGCACGGCCTGTACGTGCCAATGATCAGTCAGCACGCATGTCTGCATCTACATGCGACTCACAACTCACACACAATCCGTGGCACATCGTGACAGTTTATGAGATGCACTAAACATACGGTGGTCCCTTAACTCTAAGCCAATTGCATAAAGTATAATAATTTGCATCTATATATAGTTTTGACAGAACAACATAAAGAAAAAGCATGCATGATATTGAGCAAAAAATTAAACAGTAAAGGCAAGGTGTCTTGCCTGAGGTTATGTGCACAAGAGAATAATCCAGTAGCTCGAACCGGCAAATAAACAAAGCAAGAAAAGCCAAATCCCGCAGATGACTCCGGATGCTGCAACAAACATCACGAACGAGTTTGGAATATAAGATATGCCTAGGAAACGCCTGTCCAAAAGTTAAATTCTGGAACAGGAGCAAAATCGTAATTTCGGGTCAAAACGATGTCCGCCGTTGGACCCGCTTTGCACCGAAATACGCGCCAGAACCTACGATCTCTAAAGTCGTCAAACTATATGTCTACGAATTTGTTTTGATGAGACGAACCCAACGGTATGTCCAATTTTGGATTTCGGTGGGCTGTAAACAAAATCGTCCGTTGAGTGGGATTGTGGGCCCGCCAAAATAGCATCCCGATAAACGGTCTCAGAATCGGACCAAACTTGGCTCACAGGACCAGAAAACTATTTCGAGTCCAATGGCGCAAGTTTCATCGCGATATGATGAGTGTGCACAAAGTAATTAAAAATTCTGAAAAGCCCGATACGAGAAAATTTGACAGATACGGGTCAAATTCGTCGCGCACACGCAACCAATTTGAATTCCGTCAAAGTCCGCACGTCCGCAAAGTCGATACGGACCTTTCGGTACTCTCGGTTTGCGACGTGGTCGCCCGGTTTGTCGGGACGTACCTCGTACGGGGTTTTTAAGGTTTATAAAAACTGATTTGTCGAGATTTTTTAATTTAATTAAAACTGAAATTTATTGCAGAATAAATAAATCTATTTGAAGGGGATGATAGAGGGTCATGTGGACTTTCTACACGAATTTACGGATCTAAAAACGGAGTAGAACTGACAGAGAAATTGATAGGAGAAGTGGAATACCTTAAAGTGGGAATCTGTTGTTTTATTGTTGTTGTTGTTGTCGTCGTGACGATCGGGAGACGGAGATGCTGTCGCTCCGACGAGGCTGGCACGCACGCCGAGGAGTGGGAGGAGGATGGAGGAGAGAGGAATTTGATTAGGGTTAAGTTCATATATATATATATGTACGTATATATATATATATGTACGTATATATATATATATATATATATATATATATATATATATATATATATGTATATTTATTTATTTATTTATTTATTTATAAGTACGTGTATATATATATATATATATATATATATATATATATATATATATATATATATATTTATTTATAAGGTTGGGGGGGGGGGGGGTGGTTCGGCCTATTGTAGCTGCTGCTACAATTGCAAAGGGGCGCACAAAAAAATATAATGGAGCTGCTGCTCCTTGCGGCTTAGACTTGTATGGGTGGTCGGGTGGGGCCGACCACCCCTTTATGATTTTTTTTTCTTTTTTTTTCCAAATCTTTTACTTTCTATATATAACTTATTTTATATATATATGCATATATCTAAATATACTCCTCTAAAATTATCACAAATTCAAAAGAAAAATCTAAATCTTATCTATCCATATATAAAATTAATTTAAAACATAAGTACATATATATTTAATTTCATTTGACAATAAATCAACTAAATAATACCTAATAAAATAAACATGTTTATTAATCACCATAAAATAGTTTTAAATAAAATAATAAAAATAGTCCAATGGGAGAACTTTACTACACACCCTTATTTGGGTCCAGAAAAACTGTATCATTTTGTAAGATATTATTTAATAATAAAATACCAATAATTGTACACATAATTAAATATTTAGAATTTGTACATGAAATTCTAAAATAATTTACGAAATATTACGTAAAATATGTCTACATGGCCACCTTGGTCCCATCACATGCCTACATGGGCTTAAATTTGGTTCGGGCCCAATTCGGACTGGTTTGGACAAACCGGATCATCTAAAAAAATTAATATATAAAATAATATTTAATTACAAATATTTTAAATAAAAAAATATTCCCAAAATTTTAAGGATTTTACAAAAGTCACCCATGTGTTGGAACCCGAAAACCCCGAAAAAGCCTATTTTTATGATTTCTCGCAAAACGATCCCACGTATCCAAATATGGACACGTACCTAGCCTTATCTCACCCAAACTAATCTAGTTAGGTCTAATTAGGCTAGGGACAACACCCAAACATGTCAATTTAGGATTTTTCCCAAATTTGGCACTAAACCGAGGCCAAAAGTCCCAAATTGAGTCCAATGGGTTCTAAATCTCTCCTAATGGGTTATCATACACCTCGGACATCCTCTAATATGCAAATGACACTAATTAAACGTAATTACAAAAGTTAGAGTGAGGGTTTACCTCTTGGGAGTTAGAATCCCAAGGAAAAGTCTAAAAATCACTTCTTTTTAGGTCAAAGCACAAAATATATGCTTCCACCACCACTAAGCTAGATCTACCTAGATCAAAACCACAAATGAGAGGTAAACAAGGGTTAGCACCAAGATGAGAGAGAGATCTAGAGTATGGAGAAGAATTGGAAGAGATTTGCTTACCTTTTGAGCTTAAAATGCAAAAGGAAAAAGAAATGATTTTTTTTGGGGAATGAGAGAAAGGAAGAGAGAGAGTGCTTTCTTGCAATGAGAAGAAGGGGGGATGAAATTCTGGCCGGCCACATTTTGGAGGGTTGGGGGCATTTGGCAATTTACCAAAATGTCCTCCAAGTCAAAGAAAAGAGTAGTTTTGAGTTGGGTTCAAAAGGGTAACTTGGAAACTCCAAATTCCAAGTTCTAAATCTAATTCTAAACTCTAATCCCACTAAAATTAAATAGGATTAGTCAAAAATAAATATCTGAGTTTGGTCATGACAAGTTGGTCGGATCCAATTGGGTCCAAAACTGACCCGGGTCACTAACACAAGTCGAAATGAGACAAAACTCAAATCCGATCAAATAAAATCCCAAAACACCATATTAATAAATAAATAATCACAAAATATTAGAATATTAAAAATGACAAATTTGCCCTCAATTTTGAAAACTGGAGGTGATAGGATTCATACTTATGGACATCTAGGAGGATGATCATGAGACAACAACATGTGATTCCAAGACAAACATATGGTTAATCCTATGCAACTAAAAATTGGTAGAAGCATTGGGTGAGAACGAAATCTCGAGATCATGCATTATCGGTCCTATCGGACATCTGTGTGGGAGTGCAGACTGGACACCACGGATATTGTATATCATCCGCACTAGTGGAGTGCAGTATCTGACTTATTTTACATGATCGAGTTAGTTTCTCTTTATAGGAGAACTAGAAGTGTTATTACTTGTTTAGCACGGTGACCTTACGAGAGACCGGTGCATTCCTGCATGTTTGTTATATTTGTTTCGGCTAGCCTTTCTTGAATACGTTATGATCTGAGGATTCATATATATATATATATATATATATATATATATATATATATATATATATATATATATATATTACATTACTGACAGGGGCGGATCCAAGTGCATCCTTGGGTGGGCTGTAGCCCATCCAACAATTTTTTTTTACTACATATGTATTTCAGCCCATTAAGAAAGAAAAAAAAACAAGTTAGCCCACCCAATAAGCAGCCAATACAAGTCACTCTAAATTTACACGAGAGAAAGAGAAAGAGAATGAGTGTGAAAAAGAGTTAGGTTTTGTATTTCCTAACCAGGAGGGGTTCTGAGTTGTTGTTTTTTTTCATCGGCTCCGGCTCTTCTCTTCTCGAGTTCTCGGCTTGACGCTTCTTCGAAATCGGGTTCGACCGTTCGAGCTCTTCGAGAAGGAAGGCGAGCGATCCATACCATGAGACCAGAGTCCCAACATGAGAATCTCGATTATCAAGGAGTCGGAGACCTAGAGATGGTGTAAGTTTTTTCTTGCAATTAATTTTTTCATGATTTATTTGTTCTAAAAAAATTGTTTAGGGTTTATTGTACTTCTTTTGCTCCAACTTATTCAATATTCAGAATAGAGATTTTTTAGGTTATGGGAAAGATTAAGAGATTTGAAATTTTAGAGTTAGGAAGCTTATCAAGACGCAACTTCGTAACAAGATGGAAGATGAGTTTCTTTCGGATTGTATGACTCTCTACATTGAAAAAGAACTTTCTGAAGATATCGATGTGAATTCGATAATAGATGAGTTCGATTGTTTGAAAGTGCGAGCGGCACAACTTCACTAGTTTGTCACTACAAACTACCTTTTTGTATATGTGCCTTATGTTTTGTTTCGTATCAAATGCAATGGACATGTATCAAATGCAATGGACATATATGTACCTTATGTTTTTTGTATTCGGTTGTCTGAAGATATGTACCTTATGTTTTTTGTATTAAATGCAATGGACATGTATCTTATTTTTTTGTATCAAATGCTAACAACCTCTCTATATATATAAATATTTTTATTCCTTTTAATGATCACACAGGAAATCCAAGCCATAATCTGTCTGGTACAGTCTCCAAGCATTGGCGACTTGACAAACCTTGAGATTGTGTATGCTCTGAAATCTTTGTTTATTTTGTTATGTGGCTTTGTTTTATGTAACAAGTGACTAATTAATTGAATGGTTGTAATTGTAGTTTGTTGCATAGCAACAACATATCCGGACCAATCCCAGCAGAGATTGGGAAGCTCTCAAGGCTCAAGACACTTGATCCCTCCAATAATCACTTCTCTGGTGGGATTCTTAATTTTGTTGGTCACTTGAAGAGCCTTGAATACTTGTGAGTACAGTAATGCTAGTAATATCAAAAGAAAGAAATGAAGTGTTAGTACTTAGTACTTGTTTACTGATGTTTTGATAGGGGACTCAACAATAACTGCCTCTCTGGAGTATTCCCATCGTCTCTCGCAAACATCAGTAGTGACCCGGCTTTGTGAGTTCCCATGCCATCTACTCTACTACAGTTAGTTTTCTCTTTATATATGAGCATGTGAAGATGAAAAATGTGTGTTGGTCTTTGAAATTTTGCTTCATGATTACCTAGTGCTAGATGTCAGTGTTTTTATCCATTATGACATGTATCGAACCTTATAAATATAGGAAAAATTATGCCGAATTTTTGACATGAAATTAGTAGTACTAAAGTAGCCCATCCCAACTTTAAATCCTGGATCCGCCCCTGATTACTGAGATAACCCAGATAAAACATAGAAAGTCGTAGGCATGTGAGTGGCTACTTATTCACCTAAATTGGATGGCTTGTTGATTGCTAGCTGGCTGGTACTTAACGATGTTCCGGTGCGGTAATTCATTTTCTTGTCCTTGTTTGGTGTAGGGTGTATTATTGTCCCGATAACAGACTACGAATTCCAATTGTGACGCAGGTATTAGTGGATGTTAGGATAATTGTGATGATTGTTGGTTCCTTACCTGCATTAGTTGTTAGATTGTTATCGTGTGTTGGTACCGCACGATCTCTTACTCTGATTACTTCTACTACTAAATTAAAGACATTCTTGTATAATTAATTTAACAATATAACATGCACAACTTAGATTAAAAAATTGTCCTTCTAATATAGGCAGAAATTAAAATTTTAAAATATTGATACAAGAAGTATTATTACAAGCATTATTAAACGAAACTAAAATAAATTATTATGAATATTGTATTCACGTAAAACTTGTAATAGCTCTATATGTTGTATTTTCAGTATTGTTATAATTTCAACAGCCTTAGACAAAAAAATTATTTTTGTAAAACATATTTCGCATCGTCATGATACAAACAAAAGAATAATTTTGTTACTAGTTCATATATCCGAAGTTATTAAAGAAAATTTACTAATTTATTTCACAACATTGTTTCAAAGCTGCTTTTTCTTTGTCAAATATTTTAATGGTTTCTACTCTAGTACTAGATCTAAAAACTTTAGTGATACAATATGATTTAGTGTGCTACTTGCACAGTCAAATATAGTTCACTCTCATCAAATGAAAAATGTTCTTAATTGTAAATAACATATTTTGTTAAGTTGGTTTTGTTACGAGCAGTTGAATAAGTAAATGATCCTAATGAAGATCCTTAAGGATCAGTGCTTAATTGTGTTTGTCTAGCATTAACTAAGTCCTTAACATAACAACTATCATAGTGTCTTCTGAAAGTTCATGTTCCGTCATTTTTCTCCATTTAAATTTTTGTTGGAAATTCTTGCATTGCGTACCTCTAGGTATTAGTTTTTGGTTGATGGGATCTAAGACTTCCTTTCTCTCATCATCTGTGACAAATAATTTAATAAAAATACTCTCATAGAATCAATCGTGTTATAGTTGGAACAATACTATTAATACTTTAATTTTTTTAGGAGGTGACATTTGTGTCAGCAGTCATTCGTTCTTTTACAGGATATTATCAAAAGCCTTATAAATATTGTAACAATGTTCCGAAATAATATCAAATTGTTGGTTAGGACCATTAGGATCCATACTATATTTTATAAAAAGATTGTAATAGTCAATTTAAATTAAAAATAATAATCAATTTAAAATATAAAATTAACTATTTATAATGTACTTAAAAAAAAAATTTAAACATCAACTTAATTTCCTCCAAAGTCGGATGTAGAATTGTTGTAGCTTCATGATGGTTGATCAAGTTGCCTCTAAATTTTTTGAATTCTTACAATTATTTTTGCACTTTATTTCTCCATAAAGTAGCTACTTCACCAAATAGAACACAATATTGACTATAGGTATTAGAAGAGAGAAGAAATATTGTTGTGATAAATTTGGATGAACTAAGTCCTATTTATAGGAATTTTTTGGGCACGAAATGACCATAAATATCCTTAGAATATGTGTTATAAGATTATTTTGTTAATTTGCAGCAAATTTACAAAATAGCATTTATTAACGTTCATGAATGGTAAAAAGTGAAAATATTTCGGTAAAATAATTCCCTCCAAAAAGGACCAAAATACCCTTAAGCATGGTTGTGGGAGGGGTTACCAAATATTGTGGGAGGGGGTACCAAATCCACCCCTATCATTTTAATAAATATTGTTCAGTATTCCGAAAGACTATCAAATTGTTGGTTAAAACCATTAGGATCCATAATATATTTTACTAAAAAAATGTAACTAAAAAAATAATCAATTTAAAATATATAATTAACTAGTTTTATAGTATACTATAAAATATACTTAAACCTTAACTTAATTTTCTTCAAAGTCGGATATAAAATTAAGTCGGATGAAATTATTCAATAACTGTCAATAGTGTATAATGGTAAAACAATTCCCAACCGGTTCATTATAAAGAAGGGGGGGGGGGGGGGGGGGGGGGGGGGTGTCTACCGGGTTCATTAACCGTCCGGACCAGGTCGATCGGGTTTGGGATTAAAATTCAGCCCTAATCCTTTAGGATATACAGGTCGAGGTTGGGTTGGGGGGGGGGGGGGGGGGGGGGGGTGGTTTGGCTAGAACCAAGCACAACCTACAATTGGGAGTGGATCAGACCGGGTCCATGGTAGGCTTGGGGTTGCCCGACCCACTAAAACCTTGAAGTGATGGTCAACATGAAATCAGCAAGGCATTTCTTGTGTGAATCCTTGAATAGAAAATACTAAATTCTGTATTGATAGATACCTTATAAATAATATATATTGTATAAATTGATCAGTTGGCCTATTAGCTCAGTTGGTTAGAGTGTCGTGCTAATAACGCGAAGGTCGCAGGTTCGAGACCTGCATGGGCCATTGCTTTTGTGTATTTTTTATTCTTTGCAAATTAGCCCCTTATTTTAGGCTTTAATTGTTTGTTTAAGAACCTTTACTGTGTAGTATTTTTTGCAAATTAGTCGGTACTTAGACCACTCTTGTAAATTACCCCCTTATTTTATTAGCCCATAAAAGGAAAAGAAACTAAAGTGTGGTTTATCTTGATTTTTCTATATAAATTCCAGCAAACTCGGTTTATTGGCATTATTAGCAACTTCTCCTTTATTTAATCTGCTGCTAATTGGATTTTTTATTTTATGTATCTCCAAATTTATTAATATAGAAGACTCTTAAGAGGGTTCAATTTCCTTTACCCCTTCGGGATAAAATTGCCAAAAAAAAAATTTAAAAATAAAGATTTCTGGTGTTTCCCTGCCATCAATAAAAGCATCGAGATTCGAGATTTCAATTGATTCACTTAGATGTACCATATTGCTACAGTCAACTCTCGGATATTTGCTTAGATAACAGTTACTTAATTGGACTTGAATCCATTTCACACAGATTGTATCAACATGTTTATGTTTCTGCACATCTAGCATTGCCTCCACGAGTTGCTACAATCCACCTCATAGTTGAACTTGCACAGCACTGTCAGTACGTACAATAATGTTATCATCTTAGTTCAATATCATCAATCAGTCATCATTTTGTTGCAAGTAGAGCTTATGGTCCCTGATGTAGTCGATGACTTCATCAGGTGTTAGGTACTTCACTGACAGCCCTTTCCTTATGCATTCCCTGAAACAAGAAGCAAGAACTCAGTTTACTTAAAACAATAGAAGAAATTGCCATTAGAGTAGTTGCAGTTCCAGGGATTACGAACTAATCAAGCCTACATGAGAAAAAAAGGGTAAACTCGAAAACATGTCACAAGCTGTGGAAAGATAATTACCTTACTTTTGACGAGCTTATTTGATTCGGTACTATCTCATCCACTGAGATGATGTTACTCTGAAACACACATCAAGAGGATAAACAATCAGAAGTGGAAGTCAGACTGATCAGCGAGCCAATTAGATCAGTTTAATACCTTATTTTCACAAAGTATTTCATCACTGGCTATTATGTTCTCAATGTTCGTCCCTTCTCTGCGAATACAAATTACACCAAAGTCCCTACATATGGTCCTTACCTGGAACATTGTACAGATTGTTAAAGCTTAGGACTACTAGCACTAGTTCATTTCTTTCACAGTTTCAGATTGTGTCAGGAATAATGCGCAACCCAAGAGCAACGCATATTCACGTTACAATTTAGCATCCTCAGTATGCAACATAGATAGGATAATAGAAAAGTAAAGGAAGTGGAATGCATGGGAATAAAATTTCAGAATTTTAAGCAATAAAGCTATCCAAAAAAGATAAAATTCAGAATCATGAATAAATTAAGAACTTAAAAGCTTAGGACTACTAACACTTGTTCATTTCTTTCACTGTTTCAGATTGCGTCAGGAATAATGCGCAACCCAAGAGCAATGAATATTCACACTATAGTTTAGCATCCTCAGTAGCAACATGGATAGGATAATAGAAAGGTAAAGGAAGGGGAGTGCATGGGAATAAACACAAGTTTCAGAATTTTAAGCAATAAAGCTATCCAAAATTAGGGGTGTAAACGGGTCGGACGGACACGGACAGTCCACTGTCCGTGTTCAGTCCGAAAATAAAAATGAGTTCGGACGGACGGACACGGACAGTCCACTGTTCGAATTCGGGCCGGACGGACACGGACAACCACTGTTCGTTAATTCAATCGGACGGTCCGCAGACAAATTAAATATATTATCAAAAGCTATTATTTTATCAAGATTACTTGATAGTTGCTAAAAAAAATCAAGTTGAAAGAAAATATAATGGAAGGTTACAAAATACAACAAACAATGGTAAAAGGTTAATGAAAATCAAGACCGGACAACAACAAATTGATGCAAAACCAAAATGATATGACATAATTGATGCAAAACCAAAAGGAGTTTCCACTATCGGACGGTCCGCGGACAAATTCGGACCGGACATGGATATGACCGTGTCCGTGTCCGATTTTTAAACGGACCAAAAAATATGTCCAAGTTTTGTTCGTTAATCAATCGGACGACCCGCGGTCGAACCATTTATCGAGCCGGACACGTACGGACAACGGACTACTTTGTCCATTTTACACCCCTATCCAAAATAAAAGAGAAATTTCAGAATCATGAACAAAAAAGATCTTATATCATGAAGACAATTGAAGTAAAAAACTTAACATCTTTGTTAATAATTAGGGCCAGTTTGGTTCTCGCTTGAAATGGAGTGTTTGCCGTTTCCAACAGCATATTGGCCAAAATGGCAAATCGGAATCAGTTAGGCAGTTTTGGAACAGAATTGGAGGGTCCGGAACTGCGAAAACCACCAAACTAGCATAAGCCCCTAAAATAATGGATATTCATAGAAAGGTTCAAAACCGATACTGAAACTGAGTTATTGAACCTCGCTATAAACTAAGATGATATTAGCAGGAAAAAGAAACAACGAAGAACCTTTAGGATTTCAAAACTCTTCAAGAACAAAGCTAATGTCTGTGCCTTAACTTTGAAGCACTACAATACTGCATAGCTTGGTTGAGTTTTGATGACTGCCACCAATGCATGTCATCTAAGTCATAAATTATATGATTTGGGACAATTGTTCTATCCAAGATTTGAGAAATCCTCTTCCTCAACTATGTGTGTAGTTGTGCATGTAAGGAGATATAATTACTTAATTTATAAGTTGGTGCCGGCCAAGCCTGCCCATACGTTTACTTTCAGCATGGAAATAGAAACTCTATCCAACCCATGAAATGAGCCACCATCATGCCAAATATAACTAACATAAGATACACTCCCCATTCTTGTACATGTTCTGATACTAGAAGTGTTAAGTAGTGTCATTGTTTAGTTGAGACTTTCCAGGTTCTCTAGTATTTCTGTTAGAAAGGACTAGTACATTACATTTTTTTCTCACAGTTCATCTTAAAATGTGTACAGATCTATATGCTACTAACATTTCTAAAATCCATTTTCTGCGCACTTGATTAGGAGATTCTTGTGTTTAGAAGATTTCTAGACGTGACCTAATTAAAACAAGATCTTCATTGAACGACAGGGAGAAGGACGCTTTATCATCCCAGGGTGCAAGTATAGTGGTTGTAGTCTAAAATTTGAATTCACTGTCCTTGAGTGTTCAATAGGTACTTCATCAATCTACTTATACGTTAAAGAAGCACGTAAGTATGTTTTCAAGTTGAGTGACAACACAGACTAATTCAAATGTGTTCATTGGTCTTTTTCATCATCCCAAGTCACATCTAGAGGAACCTTACAAAAACAGTAATCTTTTCTCCTCTCTTCCAGAGTTGAAGAGGGCCCTAGTCAGAACCTAAAATTGAGAACCTACATAGTATATATAAATCAAATTATCCAGGGACTGATTGTTCGTATCTACCTATTCCTTGACATTTATTGTGATCAGGTTTATTGTTCTCTAACATCACAGTTTTTGGTCCACATTCTTCTGTACAATTTAAGTTTGTCTAGGATATCTCAAAGGGGCTATCGTGTAACAGGTCCAGGAACTTCATAATGAGCAAGAAAGGAGGGGGAAAGAGGGGGGGGGGGGGGGGGGGGGGGGGGGGGAGCATTTATCTAAAGCTCCAGGAATGTAACTCATGTAACTTTTTAATTAATTGAGAGAAGCAGGTACAAAGTTAAACAGTATGTACTTGATCTGGTATCCACGCTCCAGGAATGGTGAAGGACTGAAGCAGATCTGAGCCACACAAAAGCATGACTTTGAGTGATTCTGCAGGAAAAAAAACCTGTCATGCATGCCACAAAGGAACTCCTAGTATACTAAATTTATTTTAGGTACAGAAGAAAGACTTAGATGGATATTGATAAGAAATCAAATATATGATATATAGATGAGGGTAGAACTTTTGATTTCCTTTCCGTCGGGTCAAAATGTTGAGCATCTGTGATCACTAAGATACACGACACAATATACTACTCTCAGGAACTGAAAATATGCATATCAATATTCAGTCATAACTACAAAATAAAGTATCACTTCCTACAATCCCTAACAAAAAGATACATAAAGTAGGCCCATAGTTCATATTGTTGTTGACACTCGACAACAACAATATCATTATTTGATCCTTTTTTTAACCCAAGGAAGTAAGTTCAACAACACAAAGTGACCACAATCAATCAAATTGATAGATGCCTAATTGTAATTACATAAATACATTATGTTGAAGAGCAAAACAAACAGGCATGGGCAACCTCATAAGAAGCAAAACACACACAAGCTATAAATCTATAAGGTAGAGGACACAACATTATTTAACATGTGAGAAATTTGATGTGAAAGTTTTTCAAAAGGTATGAATGTAGAATATCTATAATATGACTTCAAAAGATCTTTTAAGGTTCTAAAAGAGACATAATCATGAGAATAATAGAAGTAATGTGAACTTTCAAGGGAATGTATAACTTTTGAAGCCTTCACCGGAAATGGTCAATGATACACCTTGTATAATGCACAACTGAATATACATGTAAGAAAGAATTTGTTATTACCTTTATTAATCATCCCGCTGTTGCACAAGGATCCTTGAACTCTTGATAGGACTGTTAGAGTGCGTTGATAGCTGCTTTGGTGTCCCTATAAAATTTCATTAGAAGTATTAATAAACAATTCAATCATAACATGGGAAGAAACAAATTTTCATACTAATAACAATATGCGAATTGTACAGTTTATAAGAGGATCAATTTGAATTCCAAACTTGTTTCACCATATTTTACTGGTGCACACTGCACGTGGGAAGAAATCACGAGTTTAACAGAATGGACTATAAAAATGTGACACCCATAATCAGTCAAATTTGATCCTACTGTCAGCACCAAAGTCTAACCTTGTATCTGTGCATGTGTGAGTTTTTTTGTTGATGCACACATACTACCAATACTTATTTGAGGTCTGGGTACTCCACCTATAATGTGCTTAATGGCTTATACTTCTGATTAAAGGAGGGTTGTGGTAGGTAACTGACAACCAGCCTAAGACTTTGTCAGGTCCCTATGATTATGTTGATTATATCGTGTTAGTTGAGAGTAGAAAATAATTAGAGGAGAACCTTTGAAATTTAGATGATCTAGAATTAGTAGGCCAAAAGCAAATATGAATCATAGCTTTGGCAACAAAAAAAAAATGAAGAAGAAATAAAGGCTCAATATTGATGGTCAAGAGATACTAAGGCACTCGTTGATTTCACCATCAAAGCCGAATCGAGGAATTAGCTAAATATCATAAATGACAAGCAAAAAGACTTGACCAGAATCAAGAATTATAATTCCTGGGTGTGCCAAAATAGTGTCTAGCAAGGGATTAGCCAGAAATCTATGAATTAGCAAAAAAATTGAGAATGGATTAAAAGGGGGTTTAACCAAAATTGAGGAATTATAATGAGAGGTGTACAAATAAAGCATTTGGCAGGAAATACCTCTAACCAACCGATACCTAAGAGTGATTATTTTGATTATATTTAAGAACAATCGAGGATTAAGAGTTCGGGAAGGATATTGTTTAAATAACTAATCATGATGATCGAAGTGGATGGCAATTCTTAAGTGCTTTGTGATCGTAAGACAACTTTGCATTGACAAACTGAAATGATAATTTCTATAAGATAGCAATAATACCAGCCATGCTTTATAGCCCATAAAATTGAGCAGTGAGGAAACAACAAAGTCCATAAAATGAGTCTAGCTAAATGAGAATGCTCGGACTAATGGCATTTAAAAACATTGATCTGAACTAAGTGCATCCATAGAAAACTAGAGCCTGGAAGAGGTGCCAATTGAGAATAAGATGAGAAAAAAAAAATCATTTGAGATAGTTTGGATCTATGCAACAGAGACCAATAGATGCACCAAATATGAAGAGCAATAGACTATTATTAAAGAAGTTCCTAGAGCTTGGGGTAGACATAAGTGAACTTGAATTGAGTCTTTCAAGAAAGATGTTGCATTTGCTAATGTTAGAAAGAACATCACCATTAAAAAAGGTGAATGGAAGATGAGCACTGCACTCATTTAGTTGACCCCAAAACTTCATGATAAAGGCCTTCATGTTCTTATTATTATTTGTCTTGTTGCTTTCGCAGTATCGTTTAAGAATTTATATGTCCTGGAGAATATATAGACATAATCTCAAATGAAAATCCATTTGACTCTCATAATATGTTTAAGAGTTGATTTAGTTCTACCAGATTTCTTTCACAAAGATTCTATGCACCTTCATACTAGGAGTGTTAACAAGCCAAGTTGTTTGCTAGCTGGCTCGAGCTCGGCTCGTTAACTTTTCGAGTTGATGACCACGAGGCTGAGCCTAAAAATAAGCTCGTATGGTAAACGAGCCTACGTTAGAGGTATTTGGCTCGCTAAGCTCATGACCCAGTTGGTTTCTATTTAAATAAGTATTAAATATTTTACTTAAGGTAGGGCCTTAGCCTTCCTTGGATGGATGGAATCACTTTTCCCCCTAATTTCCCTTCCATTGGGAATCACTTTCCTTTCCTCCTCAATTCCTTGGGCGCCCAAACATAGGAAAGTAATCACTTTCCTTTTCCAACCGGGAGATTCTGCGAACCAAACGAGGCCTAGAGAGAGAGAGGGGGGCAGCCCAAACTTCTTCCCCACTCCTACTACACCAAAAACCTTAATTTCTTCATTCCCCATCCAAATCCAACACTAGCCCCTTCATTTTCACCCCTTACTCTTCATTTTCCAAGCCCAACCATGGAGATGCACTAGGAGGAGCTTACAAATCCGAGGATAGCTTTGGACTTCTTCCCTCAGCAGGTAGGTGTTTATGTGCAGAATTTGGGCATTGCTTATAGTTAGTTTCAATAGTAGAGTGTGTATGTGTCTGTGAGAAATTGTGGAGCATCAATATGAGTATCCTATGTGGAAGCCTAGGTGCAGCTAGTAGGGAGCTTTGTTGCAGTTCCCTGCAACAGATATCTGTGTGTATAGAGTCTGCAGAATGTGTTCCCAGTCCCTGGCAGCAAACAGGTAACGTGCATGTGCACACAAGGTAGCAAATTGGGGGAAAACTAGGGCGCATGGGCATGTGTATCCGTGATGTATCAGCAGATTTAGTAGAGACCCAATGTCATATATGTGGGTTACAGTGTATGAGTAGTTACATATCAGAGTTTAGACAAGTGTACCAGAGTGGTGTGCAAGTGCAGGAACTTTGTGACCTGTGTGTGCCATGTATAAGAGTGGTGTATCAGCATATTTGTATGGGTGAGTGTGCAGGAGAGTGCCAGTGTAGGAGCTGCAGTTTCAGAACCTAACTGTGTGTGTTATGCAGTTTACTTGCAAGCAGCAGCAGTTTCCTCTGTGTCAGTGTGTTGATGTGTACCAGTGTGCAGATCTGTAGGTGAATTTAGTGTGAAGGGTTCCAGATCTGCAGTGTGCAGCAAGTATGGGGGAAATAGATAACTGTATAGTATGCAGGACACCAGCAAGTGCAACACTGCAACTGCCTACTGCAGTTCAAAATTCTGTGCACATGTGTGTGAGTCCCAATGAGCAGGAGAGTGTCTGTGCATGTGTGTACGTGTAGATGAGTGAGAATGTGTGTGTGTGTTCATATGCAGGGTGTGTGCTGCAGAACTGAAACTGGATTGCAGCAGCAGCAGCAGCAGTATAAGTGTGGAGAATATCCTAGTGTGCAATGAGCAAACACAGTATGCAGCAGCTTTACCTGTGTGATTGAAGTAGAGTGCTAGTGTAGAAATCAGTGCACAAGTGATGTGTCCAGTGTATGCATGATATGTGCAGTAGCAGCAATTAGTGTGTGTGTCATGTGCAGCACCTTTGTGTAGAGTAGGATATTGCTGTCATGTGTGCAACAGTGCACAGATAATGCAGTGTTATTTATACATATATACATAGGTAGATGTCAGGTGTGTGTGTATATATATATAAAGATTATACAAGCATAGAAGCCTAATAGAAATTAGTGACCTATGATTTGTTCATATCTAAAAAAAAATGTAAATATATAACTATAAGGTATATCAATGCTAGTGACCTATGTTATATACCTACCTAGTTGGATATAGGAATATGAACCTAGAAACCTAATAGGAAAAATAGATGTTTTTGTTATTGAATTTCCCAACCCATATTGATTTGGTTAATTAATGTTCTAGGACTCTAGGACTTGGGCTCTGGACCAGACCCATATTCTCAGCTCAGGACCACATGCAAGTACTTACTTTGATTGTTTTCATTTCTTGATAGTTTTTCTATTACATGATTTAGATATGCATTACTTTATCTTGACACGCTTGTTACATGATATTAGTGTTTTATGGATTCATAGTCGTGATTATCGTGATTTCATGCTTATCATGATTATCGTGTTTCGTAATTTTCGGATTTCATGAATCTTCGTTTCGTGACTCAAATCCATGAGTGCTAGTTGGACGACAAAATACCTTAGTAAACATGTAAACTACCCCCAAACTATTTCCCGTGTCTAATCGTGACTGATAGCAGTCGCACAACAAACATGTGATTTGTCGCATTTACTCCTAGTCGTTTATATGTCGAACGTGGTATTTCCAAACACTTAGTAGTTGCAGGTTTACTTGTTTACCATATTCTTGTTGTCACATGTCATGATTACTCGTGTTTACTTGTTTCTCTTTACTTGACATACCATTATTATAGTTTTACCTGTTTATCGTGTATTTCATATTCTATTTCTTGTTATATAGTTCCTATCATGTTATGAATAGTTTATCAAATTTGTATTTGCTCCAATCCTGACTGGATAACATTTTTAGGCGATGAATTAGAGGATGTGTCCCACTTACTATGGCCTTCCGGAGGATTAGGGAGCGACTTTGGCAGAGTTTCCATCTGCTGACATCTAGATATAACCTAGTTTACATTATCTTAGTATTTGACCGAACTCGTCTCCGCATACTATTTGGGGTGATATCTATATTTGGAATTTTGATGCATTTTTGACGTTGGATTACCTAGACTTGAATTTTGAGATTATCGGGATTATCCATTTCCTATTTCGCATCTATCTTCCTTAGCACTTGTGATCGAGTATTTGTTTACCTATTAGATTCATATCTTTATTTGCAATATTGAGAATAGATTAGAAATTATATTGTGTGGATTAAATGATATATGTTGGAAGTTTAGACAACGTTCTACCGCCGATAATGTGACGTAGGCTGGACGTACCCACGCACTCGTGTCCGAATATTCGGGTGTGGGTCGTGACATACTCCTAGGGAGTACCGTATCCGTGCCCACAACCAACAATGTATTGTATGCAATACTTCCTTGAAGGCTTGAACCCCCCACCCCCCAATTAGATATGGTACGCCCATGTCTAGGCTCAAAAGAGAACCTAAAACATAGTTGAAAGTTGTTTTGTAATGTTCTTAATTGTTCCACAAATGATATAAGAAAGTAGCATTCCTTTTTGGTGAATCCTTTCTAGAACTTTTGTAACCTAGTTACTATCGGAAACATGCTTAAGTATAGATATTATTAAGTCTAATGTATATAAATACACTTCAGTATGTATACGACCGTATTCATGTAGTACATGTATCCCAAATATTTATAAACATGTCATTTTCTGTTGGTGCTCTTGCTCCTTGACATGAAGAGAGCTTGCCCTCAACATGCCTAGTAATGTTTAGTCCCACATTGGAAAAGCACCATGAGTTATCTCAACATATATACTTGTATGTGTTGTTGGGATATGCACATGGGATGGTGACCCTAAGGAGGGAACCAAGTGGGTAATTTTACTAGGAGGTAAGGATAAGGCTCCAAGTTAAGCATTAATGCTTTTTGCTCTTGGAAAATTAATTTCCATTGGAAGGCGTAATGTGGCGTTTTGTTAGCGCACTTTGCACTTAGCACGTCAGCATCGTCCCTAGGCGCAAAGTGCGCTTAAGTTGCGCTCGTTGCGCTAGCCACTTGCGCGGCCACGTTGCACAGGCCCAGTTGCGCCCAGGTTGCGCTGGGCGGTTGCGCTGGGTTGCGCTGGGTTGCACGGGTGCTCGGTTGCGCGGGCGCGCGGGTTGCGCCAGTTGCGCCAGTTGCGCTAGTTGTGCCGCGTGCGCAGCGTGCGCTGGTTACGGTGATGGCATGCGCGCAACTCATTCAATGGCGCAACTCACACAGTTCGTGGCTGTACACGTTCTGACAGATTCATAATGTGCGATAACTGATCCTGGAATTGTGGATCTGACATTAAATCGTGATGCACATTGCGGATTTGAACAGTTACAACAGTGGCTATATAAACAGAGCCTCTCTTCTCTCTCGAAATACTTAGAGACTTCAGAAAATCACGAAGAGAGAAGAGAGTGATGTTCGAGCCATTGGAGTTGCTCTGCAACCAGTACCACCTCGCGCAAATCATCGTCCTGTCCTTGTCTTTCCGAGCAGTCCGTCGTAGAGCAAATTACCAGAGCGTTCCAGAGTTCTTTTTGAACTTGCTGGTTCCTGGAAGCTGACCGTGTGGACGGATCTAGCTTTGAGCACTGGTGTTCTTGACACCCCAGCAGGCCACCACCTTCCATCTTTCGCCTGTCATCTTCACTGCTGCCCTTAGCATTTCGATTAGTACCTTCTGTTTAGAAGTACTACTATCGTTTGCTACGTTTACGAAATCTTTTTAGATTTTCGTATTCCAGAATCCTCCTAGGATCTCTGTTACGCACCTTCCTTGAAGCGTTGCGTTGAAACGTTGTTTTTACAACTGTTTCATTCTCTCAGTTTTCCATTGAAAATTGTGACCCGGTTCTAACAATCTCAAAGCTAGACCAGTACAATGGAAAACTCTCGTGCCTCTTTCCTCGATACCAGCTTTAACAAACTGGAGAAGTTCGACGGAGAACACTTTCAAATCTGGAAGAGAAAAATCACCCTCAATCTTCAACGAGTGGACGTCGATCATGTGTTGATCGAGGCTGAACCAATGATTCCAGAAGGACCGACTACTCCAGAAGGTGGTACAGCAGATGCTATTGTTGTTACACAAGTCAAACTGACCAAATGGAGAAGGGATAATAGTCTCTGTAGGCTATTGATTATGAATGCAATGGAGGACTCCCTGGCAGAGTCATACTCCAAGAATACTTCTGCCAGGGACATCTGGGAGTCCTTGGGAAAGCTGTATGAAGACGACGACAATAGATCGAAAATCTTCATCGTCGAGAAGTACCACAAGTGGCTCTTCGAAGACGAGAAGGCAATGTTGACTCAGGTAAAAGAGTTCTTGAAGCTGCGCCAGAAGCTAGAAGACGAAAAAATGTCCCTCGTCGACAAGTTTGTCGTTGGAGGGATTGTCTCTAAACTTTCCGCTGGATAGAGTACATTCTATGCAAGAATGCATCGGAAGAAGCTGGATATTAGCTTGGAAGATCTCCTTCAAGAGATCCATGTTGAGGACGAGATGCGTTCTCAACAGAAGATGGACACTCTGTCCAAACAGTTGGCTAAGGCAAATCTGGTACAGACGAGAGAGCCCAAGGGGAAGTAGGTGGCTTCTCATCACAAAAAGAAGGATTCCACTAATCTGAAAGTGAAGGGTCCTTCATTCAAGCAACAAAAGTCCAAGTCCCACGTGACTTGCTTCAATTGTGGCAAGAAAGGCCACTACAAGAGTGAATGCAGATCCAAGCCCAAACAATCAGAGAAATGTGAGCCTAGTAAGGTTTCTTTGGTTTCTAATCTCATTGCTATGATCGCTCAGGTCACAACTGTAGGGGCTGACTCTGACTGGTGGATAGACACCGGTGCGACATGCCATGTCTATTCTGGGAAGGAATGGTTCGTCACGTACCAGCCAACTTTTGAGAAGGTTGTCATGGCGAACCAGGCCCAAGCTGAAGTTCTGGGGATCGGGACTGTGGAGCTGAAACTCACTTCCGGAAACACTCTGACGCTCCAAGGAGTGAAGCATGTTCCGGTGATTGCCAAGAACCTGATCTCTGGAAGCCTGCTTAGCAACGCAGGCTTGAGAATGGATATTAATGCTGGTCAGATGGTGATGTCCAAAAAGGGAACATACTTCGGAAAGGTTTATCAAACCGAAGGAATGTTTAAAATTCAGCTTGTAAACCAGTCTAATGAAATTAATGCAGTCGCTCTTTCTGATTATTCTCTTGAGTTGTGGCATAATAGGCTAGGACATATTCATTGTAAAAGAATAAACAAAATGTCTAGTCTAGGACTTATCTCTAAATGTGGGGGTAAGGTAGAGAAGTGTGAAGTATGTGCTCAGACAAAGATCACTAGAAAACCCTTTTATCGGGTCAATCGAAGCACAGATCTTCTGGAGTTGGTACACTCCGATATCTGTGACTTCAAACAATTCTCTACAAAAGCCGGGATGAAGTATTTCATAACCTTCATCGATGACTTCTCTAAGTACGCATTCGTCTACTTGCTCAAATCTAAAGACTAAGCGTTCGAGAAGTTCAAGTAGTTCAGGGCCGAAGCTGAACGGCAAACTGGACAACAACTCAAGAGGTTGAGAAGTGATCGAGGCGGAGAATATCGGTCTCATAAATTCGCATCGTTCTGCAAAGAACATTGAATCATCTGCGAGACTACTGCTCCGTATTCTCCTCAATCTAACGGAGTAGCAGAGAGGAAGAACCGAACGTTGACAGAAATGATGAACTCAATGCTGCTAACTGCAAGTCTTCCAAAATGCTACTGGAGAGAAGCTGCATTAACGGCCACTTCCATTCTGAATAAAGTGCCATATGCAACTTCTGACATAACTTCTCATGAACTCTGGTTCAAAGTCAGACCTAACTTGAATGTCATTCGAGTTTGGGGGTGTCTGGCTTATGTGAAGCTCCCAGATCTGAAGATTCAGAAGCTGGGGACAAGGACTACGAAGGCGATCTTCTTGGGGTATACCGAGAAGAGTGATACCCGGAGATTCCTTGATATTGAGTCTAATCATATCATCGAATCTCGCGATGCTGAATACTTTGAAGACAAGTTTGCACGACACAAAAACATTGTTCTCCCAGATATTCCGGAGAATGATAAAGGTGCAAATGAGACTGAGATCTCATATGAGCCAGTAGTCCAAGATGAAGTTGATGAGGAAACAACAATTGAACCAGAACTCGCTGAGCCGTCATCGAAGCGAGCAAGGAGGCCGAAGAGCTTCGGAGATGACTTCGTCACCTATCATGTGGAAGCAGATCCGCTTACATATGATGAGACGATGAAGACCAGAAATGTTGTCTTCTGGAAGGAGGCAATAGACAATGAAATTGACTCAACTACCTCCAATAACACATGGATGCTAGTTGATTTACCCAAAGGAGCAAAACACATCGGATGCAAGTGGATCTTCAAGAAGAAGATGAAAGCTGATGGAACCATTGACAAGTTCAAGGCCAGGCTAGTGGCCAAGGAGTTTTCTCAAAAGCAGAGGATCGACTACTTTGACACATATGCACCAGTAGTACGGATGACAACCATCAGATTGTTGATTGCCCTTGCGACAATACACAAACTGGTGATACGTCAGATGGATGTAAAAATAGCATTCCTGAATGACGAGCTGACCGAGGAAATATATATGCAACAGCCAGAAGGATTTGTCGTCATAGGCCTAGAAGACAGTCTGCAAGTTGGTAAAATCTCTATACGGCTTAAAGCAAGCTCCCAAAATGTGGAATGAGAAGTTTGACAAAGTTGTAAGATCAAACGTCTACAGGGTCAACGAAACAGACAAGTGTGTCTATACTAAATTTGCTGACGGAAGAGGAGTCATCGTTTGTCTGTACATGGACGACATGCTAATCCTAGGTACGGATATGAGCTGTGTCACTGAGACAAAGAAGTTCCTCTCGACAAAGTTCAGTATGAAGGACTTGGGGGATGCTGATGTTATCTTGGGACTCAAGATCATTCGGACAGACACTGGATTGGCACTGTCAAAGTCTCATTATGTTGAGAAGATGCTCACTCGATATGGGTATCATGATCTTCCTATAATTGATACGCCGTACCGAAGTAATCAGAAGCTAGAGCCAAACCCGAAGGAAAGCGTCAGGCAATTGGAGTACGCTAGCATCATCGGGAGTTTGATGTACGCTACTACTGCCACCAGGCCTGACATAGCTTCCGCCGTGGAAATGCTGAGTCGATTCACAAGCAATCCAAGCGTTGAGCACTGAAAAGCTGTGAAGTGTATTATTTGATATCTCAAGAAGACTCAGACATATGCACTGCACTTCAGCGGAGAGCCGCCGGTAGTAGAAGGCTTCAGTGATGCCAGCTGGTGCTCAGAGTTGGAGAGCGAGAGGTCCACTAGTGGATTCATTTTCACAATGGGTGAAGCTGCTATATCGTGGAAGTCCAAGAAGCAGACTATGCTCTCGCGGTCTTCTATGGAATCTGAGTTCTTTGCACTTGATACCGCAGCAGATGAAGCAGAATGGCTTCGGGAGCTCATGTATGATCTTCCAGTGGTTGGAGCGCAGATACCGACAATTCCGATATACTGCGACAACCAGGCGACTGCGACGGTGGCATCAAATGATCTCTTCAACGGAAAGAAAAGAACTGTGCGGTTAAAGCACAGGGCAGTGAACGATCTCATCAAGAGATGTGTCATTGCAGTAATTGATGTTCGGAGTCAGGAGAACCTGGCGGATCCGTTCACGAAGGGCCTCAAGCGTCAGCTGGTTGAAGACACAGCAGGAAAGATGGTCTTGAAGGCATTCTGATAGTATGTCTTTGTAATCCTACCATAAAGTTTTATGTTATTAGTTCAAAGAAAAATCTACTAGACATATAACTTTCGGTTCAAGGGAGGACCACTGACTGGAAAACTATCAGGTAACAGTGGGTACTTGTTCTTGAGAACATGGAAGGGTTACGAACCCAAAACCACTGATGTCTACTATGTGTTTTCTGCGAAAAACGGATCCTGTGTTGAGGTTGGCTTAAATGCCTTAGTAAGTTCTCAGGCAGAGTGAATACCTGGTGTGCTTTACAGGAAGCACGGTAGAGCAGCACTACAAGGAGTAAAACTCCATGCTACAGTGGGATGACTCCACCATGAGGTTCCCAGGTAGGGGTAATGCCTCGGCTTTGCAAGCCAAGTCATAGCGGCATAGCACCGCAAATAGGCAGGTAGCCTAATGTTGTATGATAAAATTAAAGAGTTGTAGACAGCACTACAAAGGGGAGGGTGATCCCATGTTACAGTGGCACGACACCACGATGAGGTACCCGGGTAGGGGTAAAGCCTCGGCCTTGCAAGCCATGTCGTTGCAGCGTAACACCGCAAGGAAGCCTTAGGCTTCATGCTGGGTAGAATGGCACTACAAAGAGGCTGTGACCTCATGCTGCAGTAGTATGACACTATGATGAGGTTCCCAGGTAGGGGTAATGCCTCGGCTTTAGGCCATGTCATAGCGGCGTAGCACCACAACGAAGTGCAAGGCTTCATGTCATCTCTCTTTAATAAAGAACTTACCTATAGTATATGGAAAGAGATATCAGGCCGTCTCTTGAGGGTAAACTTGTAGACGCCCAAAATTATACACTAAAACCAGGCTGGCACAGGACCTTTAATGTGCAGCCAGAAGCACATGTAACTACACTTTGTGAGTGAAAAGAATTACAAATGTGGTACAAAATTCAATGCATAGCCCATTCTTGTATCACATTGTTATTCAACCCATGCAGGAAGATTCAAGTCGTCAGCGACATCTATCCTGATGCAAAATGGACAGTTACTGTGAGGAACGCTCAACCCTAGACACATATATATGGTGAGATATGTGGGGGATTGTTGGTGCTCTTGCTCCTTGACATGAAGAGGGCTTGCTCTTAACATGCCTAGTAAAGTTTAGTCCCACATTGGAAAAACACCATGAGTTATCTCGACATATATACTTGTATGTGTTGTTAGGATATGCACATGGGGTGGTGACCCTAAGGAGGGAACCAAGTGGGTGATTTTACTAGGAGGTAAGGATAAGGCTCCAAGTTAAGCATTAATACTTTTTGCTCTTGGAAAATTAATTTCCATTGGAGCTAAGTCCCGTAGAGGCTTAGCGACTCGGCCTCGGACTCATGGGCACATGAGGCGTAATGTGGTGTTTTGTTGGCGCACTTTGCACTTAGCACGTCAGCATCGTCGCTAGACGCAAAGTACGCTTAAGTTGCGGTCGTTACGCGGCCACTTGTGCGGCCACGTTGCGCAGGCCCAGTTGCGCGACCCAGTTGCGCTGACCAGGTTGCGCCCAGATTGCGCCCAGGTTGCACTGGTGCGCCGGGTTGCGCGGGTGTGCGGGGTTGCGCGGGCGCGCGGGTGCTCGGTTGCGTGGGTGCGCGGGCGCGCGGGTTGGGCCAGTTGCGCTGGTTGCGCCGCGTGCACAGCGTGCGCAGTGCACACAGTGTGCGCTGATGGCGCGCGCGCAACACATTCAATGGCGCAACTCGCGCAGTTCGTGGCTGTCCACGTTCTGACTGATTCATAATGTGCGATAACTGATCCTGAAATTGTGGATCTGACATTAAATCATGGCGCACATTGCGGATCTGAGCAGTTACAACAGTGGCTATATAAACAGAGCCTCTCTTCTCTCTCGAAATCCTTAGAGACTTCAGAAAATCACGAAGAGAGAAGAGAGTGTTGTTCGAGCCATTGGAGTTTCTCTGCAACAAATCATCGTCCTGTCCTTGTCTTTTCGAGCAGTCCGTCGTAGAGCAGATTACCAGAGCGTTCCAGAGTTCTTTTTGAACTTGTTGGTTCCTGGAAGCTGACCGTGTGGACGGATCTAGCTTTGAGCACTGGTGTTCTTGACACCCCAGCAGACCACCACCTTCCATCTTTCACCTATCATCTTCGCTGCTGCCCTTAGCATTTCGATTAGTACCTTCTGTTTAGAAGTACTACTATCGTTTGCGACGTTTACGAAATCTTTTTAGATTTTCATATTCCAGAATCCTCCTAGGATCTCTGTTACGCACCTTCCTTGAAGCGTTGCGTTGGAACGTTGTTTTTACAATTGTTTCATTCTCTCAGTTTTCCATTGAAAATTGTATCCCGGTTCTAACATTTTCCAAATCCGATAGTGTCAGTATTCAAATACGTGTCCGTCTATGCAACCTAGTATATAAGTGAGACAAAGAAATGCACTAAATGCCATCATTGAGAGGTGATTGATTTCTCTGCTCAGCTCAATGAATTACCAAATGAAGAATAATATTTGAGCCAACTTTGTATCAAGGTGCTCGTAGAGCTCAGATAGATTTGCATTGGCATGCATATATAAACATTTACTCTTTTAGCCATGCTATTCTGGTAGTGAAATAAAATTTACAGCTACTCACCTTTTTCTTGTATACATCATTTACTGGTGACATGTAGCCTCCTAGCACAACATAGCCGTCTGATTGTAATGCATCTTTAGCCAGCTCTAATTATATAGGGATAATTGATCAAACTACGAGAAACGTTAGCTCGAGATCCAAAAGGCACCCTCAAACTTATCACCCTATCATCATTAGTGGGAGGGTGTGTGCATAGATATAGATCTAAATATATGGAAAACAAGAGAAGGGGAAATAGATTCTGCAATCTTAAAGGAAATACATAGCAATTTAATCATGCAAAATACAATGTTTCTGTATAGAAATAAACTTACCAAACATGCGCAAGTGCATATAAGTTGGAGGATTGAAACTTCCTGTTGATACCAGAACAACAAAGGTACTGCACTAAAATTGCACAAGAGAAATATAAAATATGTAAGCACAAGTAGAACTACTTTTCCAACTTATCGCTACAATATAACATCCATATAAAATATGAAGAAACTATACCATTGCCCAGAAGAAGAACACTCAACAAAAATTATCATAAATAATTTGTTGCTCTTAAAAAAATAAAACCACTAAAGTATAGTGACCACAACTACTACGTTGAGTTATCGCCCAAGCTTGCTAAGTTATATTGACATGACAAAAAACACAGGAAACAAACCCCTCAACAGGATCACTTGCAAATACGGAATATTGATGTTGTCACATTTTTTGCCGTCTCATGTATACAAGAAAATTCAAATGTCATACCCTAAATCAGTAATATCCTTTCTGAAAAAACCAGACAGTTATGATCATGAACGTAAAGCAATTAGAATATGGCAGTTTATCTGAATAGTGCATACCTTACCACCCGATTAGTATCTCATATCAAACGATGGCCCTGCAGAGTGTATTACATGCATGCCCAACAAGAAAAAGCGACCGAGAGTCAACTAAAATACATCTACTATGCGACCGAGAGTCAACTAAAATACATCACATAGTAGATGTAGCAGCAGGAAATAATTTTCAGCTCCTTTTCCTAACAACATTCTAATTGTCATGGGTGTCTGTTGGATTAATTGACATCTATATGCGTATAAACCTATACACAACTCCAAACTGCTACAATTGGTAGTAATATCCTATTTAAATGATATCTCAATGTAAGAGAGAGAGAGAGAGAGAGAGAGAAAGAGTCATTTTAGATTTTTGGCACATTACTACTCACATTTGACTAAGTCGTTTTTCTTCTCCTTGCCTCTACATAACGTTGTTGCACTCTTCATAACTGAAGATTGAAAGGATATAATTTTCTACAGCAAAATTAGCATATATTAAGATTTCCCTATGAAAACATGGACACACGGAAAATCGTTGATGTTGGGGGTGGTTGTGGGGTTGTGGTGGGGGCTATGTTGTCACAGGCGACGCCTAGGTACGCCTAGGCAGCCTAGGCGTGCGGGTTGAGAGGTCTCGCCTCGACCTGGAAAAAATTTGCCTGGGTGAGATTTTGCTCCCCTAGGCATCCGCCCAGGGTCGTCCAATTATGCTTACTATCCTTACTTGATATTGAATATTGATTATTGATTATTTCATATTTGTTGCTTCTTATATTACTTTTATGTTTATTGATTAATGTTTATTGCTTATTAGTTATACTACATATTTGTTGTATGCAATATTGTACAATTTTTTTGATTCGAAGCAGCGGATCCTGGACGGACGCCTAGGAGAGGCGAGTGGCTTGTCGCCTCACCTAACACCCAATACAACATAGGGTGGGGGTGCTCTGTGTGTGTGTGTGTTTGTGTAGTGATTACATAATATGCTCGGTTGTGACCGTGATTCCGAAAAAGCACCCATGTTGTGTTTCCGGAATCATCATCTAAGATTCTAAGAAAATAACCATTTTTGAAAGTATGTGGGACCCAGGAATTGGTGGGGGACATAATCTGCACTTCTCCTCCCCTCCAAATTCATGTCCCTTGAATCCTACGAAACCCCCCAATTTCTAGTGAATCCACAAATCCACCCCCAATTCCAAGGATTAAACAGCATAAATTGAAAAAAAAAAAATCATGCTTGAAACTAGAAATAAAGGGAAATAATAGAAGAAATAGTGAGTGCTCGCTGACCTGTTGCCATCTTCTACTCCTTCTTCGGAAGATGATCCAAAAGAGAGCTGCTCCATTGGAAGTGGTATGTCCATGGCCACTCAGAAATCAGAATGGAAAATTGGGAGGGATCAAATATGTGTAAACTTTGGATATTTAGCTTTCATTTTTTTTTTTTTTTTGGTTTGAAGGGGGAATGGCATCGAGGGAAAGAAAGGAAAGGGAAAGAAAGGAACTTAAAATTGGGATGGAACGGTCAGCACGCGTCCCCCAACCAAAAAAACGGAAAGAGAAATAATAAAATCAATAGCTCCCGGCGAGGATCGAACTCAATTTCTTATTAAAAATAGGTTTAATAGTAAAATTTTATAGTCCTTTTTTTAATTATTGATATATCAAAAAAATTCATGGATCAAACACTGACATTAATCTGCTATCACGGAGGTGCTCTTAACATATTATCGTACGAAGGTGGCACAACTAATCTTATTTCTACTTATCAAAGTATTTCATTTGAAAATATAAGAAATATTATTATAGAACGTTATTCTATTAAATATTATTTCGTAATAAGCTCTCTTTTTTCCGATACCTATTTAGTAATAGATAGTGAAGAATCTTGGAGATTTATTATTCAAAATAATGTAGATGCAACTTGTATAAAAATTTATACTACCGCAGCATTGACGAATATTAGCACAAATATTACTCATACTAGTGCACCTATTTTCAATAGCCAAAATTTACTTTCTGGAGCTAGTACTTCGAACCAAATAAATGTTGACAATGAAACTAGTGATGATAGTGCCGATCTAGTAGAAGATCTAGACTATTATTTACAGAAAGACGATGATCATTCACAAGGTAGTACTCCTGAATTGTTTTTGCATAGAGAGTTTTCTTCCTCTTATGAATTTAGAAATTTTGTTTGAGATCTTGCAATTCGTCATAATTTTAGTGTTAGAAGTAACCATAACAATTCAACAAAAATTGTATACAAATGCAAATCTCCAGATTGTTCTTGGAGAGTATACGCTAAAGCAGTTGTTCAAAGCGACACTTTTTTAATTGAGACATTTGTATCACAATATTCTTGCACAGGTATGTTATCGCAAGGACAACATCGACAAGCTACTAATAAATGGATTTGTGAAAAAATTATAGGCAAAATTAGAGACAATAATTCTTATAGCGCTTGTAATATTGTAAAGGATATTCTTAGAAAATTTCGAGTATGCATTACGTATTCAAAAGCTTGGAGAGCAAAAGAACTTGCATTATTCAAAATTAATTGTAGTTATATTGATGCATACGGTAGTCTTAAAAAATACGGTTTTACAATTATGGAAACAAATCCTGGATCGAAGTGTTTTTTTAAAACCGTAGGAAATAATATTTTTCAAAGAATATTTATTTGTTGGAAGGCATGTATAGATGATTTTTTGCAAGGTTGCTTACCCGTTATTAGTGTTGATGTAACTTTTCTTATATCTAAATTTCAAGGTAATTTATTTGTAGCATGTGCTCATGATCCTAACTATCAATTATATCCAATTGCTTATTGTATTGCTGAAAATGAGAATATTGAATCGTGGACATGGTTTTTACAATGTTTAAAATCTTCATTTGAAACTTGTTTTGATCGGTGGGATGCTATCTCATTTATATCTGATAAGCAAAAAAGTTTAATTCATGGAATACATGATATCTTTCCTAGCTCTCAACATTTTTTTTGCATTCAATATTTTAAACAGAATATGAGAAGTCAATGTACTAGTACACGACAATATCAAGTATGGTTAGATAAACTTATCCGCTCTTATAATGATGTTGATGCGAATGGTTTGAAAAGATTAAATCTGCTAATATTGATGTTTTTAATTGGATTGTTGGGACAAACGATAAAAATCATAACTTTTCACATTAGATTACTGCTTATGCACCATGTCCTAGACTAGATATCACTACAAAAATTTGTCAGATTAGCGACGTTGATTTATGATATCTAAGAAGCACGGACACTCAATCTGAGTGTGGTGTCCATGTCATCGTGTCCTTACTCCGTGTCTGTGCACGGTTAGCTTGATTATTCGTTGGACACATATTTTCACATGTTCGCATTAACAATTAAAGAAAATATGGATCCCATGTTGGAAAATATGGATCACATGTTCGCATGAAAAGGGATTTTGTATGTCATCGGTCTCAAATAGTTAGAAAATAGTTGCTGAAATTTTAAACTAAATTGCTCAGACCTTCACGCAATGTCATCAAAAAGAAGAATACAATTACATAGCATTAAGCTTTCAGCCACTATTCCAACATCACAGTCAAGTAAGAAGCATACCTTTGGAGGAGGCTCAGCAGTATTTAGCTTTGGCAGATCCTGATTGCCCAGATCTGTGTCTTCAACACTCAAGCTTGGGATCACAAAGCCATCAGTATCTGAAACAGAGAACTAATTCCATCAACATATCATATACTTGCCTTTATGTACTTAACAGCAGAGAGAAATCTACAATTACAAATATCTTATAAGTGATATGAACTAGCCCAGTGGTCGAGGACTGTGCATACTGTAGGTTTTGAGGGTGTTGCCTGGCGCGACAATATGGCTTGCTGCTTGCATCGAGTCATGGAAACCTCCTCTCCTTAATAATATGGGGGTAAGTTTACGTACATCTTGACCCTCCGAGTCCCTGCGTAACAGGGACCCTGAGGCACTGAGATGCCATTTAGTATAGGTGAATTGCATGAAACATCAGCACAAGCCGACAGCATATGAAGCAAAACAGCAGCAAAAGTCAACAGTGCCTCAGGTTCATTACAATATAGATAGGCAAAGAAAAAGCAGAAAAGCAGCATAAAAAAATTAAAAAATTCATGATAATACGTAGTCATGAATATAGATCTTGTAAAGCTATCGGAGACTCAGGGCCGGCCCTAGCAAAGAGCGACCAGGACGACCGCCCAGGACACACGAACTACGAGAGCCTCAAAAATAAATGTTTCGTATATATATAACCTTTGTAATATGTTAAATATAGTGTTCATAAAAAATAACATAGCAACTTAATTTAGTGTAGTTTGTTTTCACTTATGCCTACTATGTAAAAGGTCATGGGTTCAAAGTTTAGTGGAAGCATTTTTTTTAAATGGTTTCAATTTTTTTTTTTTAAAAGAGGCACCATTTTAAATTTTGTCCAGGGCCCCAAAAAACTCTGGACCGGCCCTGCGGAAACTAAAGCATGAAAAGAAAATTAACGTTAAGTCAAATAGATAATATGAATAATCAATTTTCAATGCCATGACCAACCATTACAATAAAGGCAACAACCCCACAAATTGTTGGGATTGATTGTTCGAATCATTTTCTTCCATATAGGAGGGCCATGTCCACTGTAGCACTAGCAAAAACCATATCTTCTAGAATCGATTAGCCCTACTCCAAGTCCTAGCAGCTCCTTTAAGTGCTATCTTAAAGCACCTTACCAGTGTATACACTAACAATATCCCGATGCATTGTACATGTTCAAACCATCTAAGACGAATATTTCTTATCTTGTCCCCAATTGGTGTTACATTAAACGATACAATAAGAAATGAGCGTCAACGTGGTAAGTTAGAGGTGGTGCCAATTAAAGACAAGATAAGAAGAAAAAAAATCGTCTTAGGTAGTTTGGACATGGACAATGCAACCAGTAGATGCTCCCGTAAGAAAGAGCAACAATATACTAGTTAATAGAGTTGCTAGGACTAGAGGGAGACATAGACGAACATGCTTGAAGTATTAAAAAAGATATTGAATTTTGTCAGAGTTACGGAGGACATGACCCTTAACATAGACGAATGAAAGAGGATAATTCAAACAACCGACCCAAATATTTGAGATAAAAGCTTTGTTGTTGTTGTTGTTGATCTCTCCAATTAGGGCTGAGCAAATAACGATTTTTTTTCGAAAACCGACCCGACCCGAACCGAATTGGTCAATCGATTCGGTTTTGCGGTTAACGGGTCGGAGTTCGGTTATGAATATGCAAAAATTCGGGTTTCGGTTCGGCAATCGGGTTTGGGCTTTAGTTTTGAAACCGAACCGAATAGTGAATTTACCATTTTACCCCATATCCATATATAAACCAAGTTTTGGAGAGAGAAATCAGAAGTAACCCTAATCCACCACTCTGAACTGAAGAGCGGCGGCTCTCTTCTTCTCGTCTCTTCCCAAAAAACCTAACCGGCGGCTGTCTCTTCTTCTCGTCTCTTCCCCATAAACCCTAACCCTATTCTATCGAGATCTTCCCCTCCCCATCCTCTCCGGGTTGAATCCTCTGATGGTTCTCGGTATGCACTTCTCTCCATCTCTCTATCCTCCAGATCTGACTTCTGAGACCTCGATGTCGACTCTTAAGGCTCAAATTTGACAAATATGAGGATCTCGGCTTCTTCTGGGACTCTAGAAGACTTGGTAAGCCTCTCCCCCTCTCTCTCTCTCAGTTCTAAGTCTGGATCTCGGCTCGAAGACCCAGATCTGAGTCATCTGACTTCCACATGCAATAGTATCAAAATATTTACATATGTTGTTCATGGTAAATTTTTACATATCTTGTTCGAAATTATTTCATATATTGTTCGAAAATTTTCATATATTGTTCGAAAAAATTTCATATGTTGTTCAGATCTGACTTCCACATGCTCGAATATTTAGATCTGACTTCCATGATGTTCATAGTTTAAAATTTTTACGTATGCTGTAGATCTGAAATTTGAAATAGTTCTGATACAATAGTACAAATTTTTTGTTATTTTAATGTTTGCAAGTATTTATTTGGGGACCTAGGGTTGGATCCTTTTCTTGGATTTATTGCTTGTTCTGATCACTATAAGAATCACTCTCTCTAACTTCTGCAGTGCAGCCAGCGTTAGACAGTGGCGAGGCATTCGTTGCAGCCACTGGTGACCGGCGAAGCACATATTATAAATGCAATTTCTCGATTCATGGTAAATTCTTTCTATTTACATGCTCTGATACATCACATGTTCTGTGGTTCATAGCAAATTCGTTGGTTTATTTTTTGAAAGTTGATGTTAGTGCTCTTTGGCCTTGCTGTTTAGTGTTGTTGTTTCTTGGTCATAGAAAATTCTAGTTTATGTCGATCTTTATGCTACCATTGACAGTAAATTCTTGCTCCATATTCCTTTTAATCTTGATCTTTATGATCTTAAGTCTAGACTTCATGTGCTATCATTGCTACCATTGATTGTAAAGTGTTACTCCATATTCCTTTTAATGTTGATCTTTATGCTAATTGATTATTGATGCTCTAAGCCTCGAGCTGGATTTGGATGTGAGGCTTTTTGTGCATAGCTCATATAGGTCACCAATATAGCCTTACCATCGAGCCTTTAGCTAATTGATTATTGATGCTCTAAGCCTCTAACTGTGTTAGTCAAGTTCATAATTCACTCATATTTCCTGAAGGTGTGACTCTGGGTACATAGGTCACCAATTATGATTACCAGTTTTGATTGAAAGTAGATATTAAAAGCAAGTATGGTTTAAGTAGATATTATTTAGGTGACTATATTTGTGAGACTATATTTTGATGAACTGTTGGGTGAATTATTGCCACTTTGTTGAAAGTTGATATATATACTGAATCACTGATGATCATGGTTCTGGATTTGTTGCAAATTTGTTGTGTTGGATTTAACGATTTGTTGCAGGCTCTATAATTCCATGATATGCTTGGACAGTTGGACTTATGTTTGGCTATTTCCTTGTTGTTATTGCAGTTAGTGATTGGCAAGGTATTCGATGCAGCCAATGGCAAGGCATTCGTTGCAGCCAGTGGTGATGCATTCATTGTAGTCAAACTGATTTTATATTTCGTTTAATATTCTGAAAGGTTACTAATTTTTTTCCTGCGAATTGGCGATGATGATTTGGCATACATACAGTGCAGCCAATGGCGATAGCTATTGGCGAGGCATATATTACATCTTTAATGATGCATAATGAGCCATTCTGAGTCTTTCTTGTCCTTCTTTAGTAGTTCTATAATGTAAATTTGAGTCTTGATCGTGCCAAAGTTGGATGGTATTTGGATACTTGGGCATTTGAGTCTTGATCATGCCAAAGTTGGGTGGTATTTGATACTTGGACTGCTGGGCAACTAGATTTGATCTGTGTGTGCAATAATATATGTAGGACTTTGAATTTTTGTATAAGTCTAGATTGTAGCAGATGTATTAATTTGGATTGCTGAATTATAGTTGTTTGTATATGGACTTGTATAGAAACTTTGTAGCACCTTTGTATTTGTAACGAGAAGGAAAGAAACAATTGTTTGTATTTGTAATGAAAAAGCTCGTCTTGTAATGGCTTGTAAATTGTAATTATATTCTGCACCCATAAAATGTCATTATTTTATTGCATATCATATCTATAAATGTCATTATTTTATTTTAGATCAGGCCCATCAAATCTATTTGAACGTCATCAAAAAATATTTTCAGACCGGTTTACTGCTGGGCCGGCCCATTAAACCGCCCCCAATAACCGAACCGACCGAGAACCGAACTGTTTTAATTCGGTTCGGTTTTGATCGGTTTTTTTTTTTTGAAAGGTTCGGTTTTCGGTTTTCAAAAAAACGGTTCGGTTCTTGGTCGGTTTTAATATAAACGGTTCGGTTCCAACCGAACCGAACCGATGCTCACCCCTATCTCCAATTGGTCTTACCTCCAACTTTGCACAAATACACTCATTTTATATCCCATCGGTTAGTCAATCTCGATTTCAGCAACAATGTGTGGATGTGATTTCAGAATGATAATCGCAACTACATTAGACAAAACACAGTGATTACACAATGTCCACGACTATGATTGTGATTCTGAAACCACACCCACACCGTGTTTCTACAAAACTTTCTTGTTTGTTTGATATTCATATATCAATTAATATACATTAAAGTTTTTTTTTGTCTGATATAGATATGTTAAAGTAATATATATTAAACTACGTCGCATGGACACCGATTCAATACGACTTGTTTCAGATACAACGACACGGATTCGCCACCTATCTATCTTGGTGTGCCCTAGTATATTTTGGAGGGTTTGTGGCGTATCAAATACGTGGGCCCTATATGACAAGGACATGACATAAATTTTGGAGATTCCGTGATATTAAATTTGATAACAATATACTCGAAAATTAATATTTTGACTATATGATTTATATTTAAGATAATAATATCTTGATAGTTGACCAAACACGTAGGCAATGTAAACTTCCATCAAACATCTATATCTACTATAGCATGACCTCATACTTTTCATCATCATTTTTGCTAAATCTTGATAAACCATGAAATTATGTCTTATGTCATTCTAAACTTTTTGGTATTGATTACATGGAAAGAAAAATAGTAAAGCTTTTTAAATAAATAACAACTATGTTATCAAATGTTGTATGCATATTACAACAAGAGATCAACATGTACATATTTAAATTCATTACAATTAATTTAATATAAAATTATTACTAGAAAGCAAACCAAAAAAATTAGTCTCCAATTCAATGTCACAATTAATAAAAAAACATCACCAATGTTGAAACATAAACATTTGTAAGCAAAAGAGAAACATAAACATTAACGCTGAAACATAAACATAAAAATAAACATAAGAATACAAGATTACCATTATACAATTTTTTTTATCCTTTCAAATATTCAATAACATTTAAACATTGGTAAGTAAAAGAGAAAGAAGATGGATTTCAATCACAGAAAAATATAGAGCCAAACTAAAACTATGCCCGTAGTACAAACAATAAAAATAGCTTAGATTCCAATAGTGGTAATTTTTTTTTCTCTCACAACTAGTACGAAACATAAAAAAATCATGTCAATCAAGTAATCAAAAAAATTGACATCTATGCAGAAAATCTTGATCACGTAAGGATTACATTTCAAATGAAAGAACATAATAAAAACATATCAATTCAACTCTCCGTTTGCAAATGTGTACAAAATAGAATCAACTCTCCCTATGCAAATGTGTACATAGAAACTCACGTCTGTAGGCAACATATAGAACTACCTATCCATGCTGTCAATTACTAAAGTCCTAAAAAATTCAGACAAATAAAATAGGACATTAACAAATATGCAAGCAATGAGAAGATTTGGTTTAGATAAAGAATATGGAATGGAAGTGTTCTCTTTTAAATCTGACAAGAATATAGAGTGATTTGAAAGTTGGAACAAATTTCTTTGACGAAAGATATCGAAAATTAGGTTGACTAGTAGTTCGTTATGCAACTGACTCTTTTCTTTCTATTGAATGTCAGAACACCCGTATCATTTGATAAAATTATGTATGGTGGGCTTTGATATTATTTTAGTGTGTGAAATAAAAATAGGTCTTTGTTAAAAAAAATATCTTACTTTTCTCCTTTCCACTTCTCGTACATAACAACTACATGTGAATATGTGAAAACAAAAATTTCTTCAAAAATAAACATCGACATTTTCTCTTCTAAAGGTATAAATTAACAGCAACAATAGCCAATGGACAATAAAAATAACAGCCATACACAAAATTTGAACTTCCGTATTAGAATTAGGGTAAAAAATTTAAAATGGTATTAGAATTGTTGGATGTAAATTCTTCACAGGACTTGATCACCAAACTATAAAAAATCAATTTAGATTAGGATTAAAAAAAATAGGGTTTGGAGCCCTAATTAGAATTTTTCTTTTCTTTTTAAAGTCTTTAGTAATGAAATTTAGTGCACATATTATTAGTTTGATCAATTGTTTAAAAACATTAAAGCAAAATTAGATTCATAGAATATCGCATCTCGTATGATCCAAAATCCTAACAAAAAAATATTTATGGAAAAATAAAAATAAAAATCATATGGTTACACAAGGATTGAAGAAGAAAAAGAAAAGAGATATACCTACTTCATATGCAAAGAGAGAAAAAATGATGGATCAATTTTTTCGAACATTCGACTCCAAAAGAAGACTTGATCTTATAATGATCTCCAAATAATTTGTCCCAATCACCGGTTGCTTATGTATAGAAAGTTGATTGGAGGTTTCCAAGAGGAAGATAAAGAAGTCAAATATTCATCGAGAGAAAGAAGTGATACTGGAGAGAAGTACGGGAATAAAAGGAGAAAGTTTCACATAACCAAATGATTCTGTAAGATTTAGAAATCACATAGTTGAGGGTTGCAGCTCCACCGACAAACATCTATGGGATGCGGCTAGGTGTGATTTCAAATAATTAAAACTTGTGATCTAATAAGCGTAATTGACTAATGCTTGATTCTAAAAACACTTTCTAAAATCGCAATTGACTAGCACTTGATTACAAAACCGTCCCATGTGATTCTAAAATTCAGATTCAACGTGGTAAGTTAGAGATGGTGCCAATTGAGTACAAAATAAGAGAAAATTGTCCTAGGTGGTTTGAACGTGCAACGCAACCAACATATGCTCCCATAAGGAAAAGCAACAATATAGTAGTTAATGGAGCCTCTTCAACTAGAGGGAGATGTAGACGAACATGCTTTTGAAGTTTTAGAAAAACATATGATTTTTTTAGAGTTACAGAGGACATAGCCTTTAGCAGAGCCAGTTGAAAAAAGAGGATTCGAACAACCGATCCAAATATTTGGGATAAAGGCCTTGTTAGGTCTCCAATTGATCTCATCTCCAACTTTGCACAAATAAGTTTATTTTATATTCGATCTCTTAATGTATTGTCACTCATCCATTTTAACATTCTCATACAACTACGCTAATTTTCTCGACATGTTTCTCTGCACAACACTCTAATCCATAAAGCATAACACACGGCTAATTTATAATTTTCCTTTCAACAACAACGGTATCCTACTACCAAAGTACTCGAGAAACACTCGTCCATTAAAGCATCATGTTATCACATTTTCATTTTATGCACAACAATGTTATCAATCTCTCTATCGCGATAAATGATTACTTTAACTAATGAATATATTGTTAATCTATATGTACTCCCTAATTTCCCTTTAGGATCTGGTTGAAGTGTATCTTATAGACTATTTTCATCCTACTAATTTTTAAACCATTAGATTTTAAACTTGCTACTCACACTTTTATTTTACCACCCAACCCTTCTATACTCATCAAAGAGCACAATACACTAGCAAACATCATAGACCACATGACGTCTACCTAAACATCACAAGACCATAGAATACCCTCCCAAAGTAAGCCTATAAATTTCATCCATAACTACGGGAAAAAGTATTAATATTGATGCTTAATGTAAGCCAACAATGATAGAAAATGATTTGATTCCCCTCCAATGGTTTGAGTGATGATATAACTCTATCATACATACCCCTAATGATCACAATATAGCTATTCAAAACATATTTCTTCTCCAAAGCGAAAATAATTATCCACCTAGGTACTAATTATCCACCTAGGTACTAATGTATAAGTTTTCTTTAAGTCAATAAAAGTCACATTTAAAACCCTTTTCTCTAACTAATTTTTTTCATTAACTGACTATAAATAAAATGTCCTCCTAGCAGATCTCCCCGGATAAACAAAATTTATTCTCCTAAGTTCTATCTTCTTTTCTTCATCTTTAAACAATAACTCACTTCCACAATTTCATGGTACAGCTCATAAGCTTAATTGCCCAATACTTTCAACTTTGTCTACATCCCTTGTTTTTGTATATATTCCTTGTTTTTCTTCCATATGATATTATAATACAGTCCGTTCATCAGGTAATTTTCCTAGTCCTTCGGATTTGAGTGAATAAATAATAAACCACATCAATCCATCCTTACCTAGAGATTTGCAAACCTTAATAGGAATATCATCAAAACCCTACCATTTCTTCATTTTACATTTTCTTGAAAAGCATTCCTCAACTTCAGAATTCATAGTTTACGATAAAAAGTAATATGACCTATCATAATCTTACTGTGCTTCTAAAGTAAGCTTTTCCACTGAAATAACTCTGTCACCTCTCCTTAATATCATTTTCTCTTACAAATATTTTTTGGTCTTCACGCATGATATATTTATATTACATGCATCTCTACTACTTTTCCAACTCTTACCAATCATATAAATATCTTTTTCTCCCTTTAGTTTCTAACCTTCCCTACAAATAAGTAATTAGTCTTTGATTTAACTTTCTAGCTCCATTCTTTCTTATTTATACCTCTCAAAGTTTTCATCTTATACACTTGGGCTTCGTTTGGTTAGTGGAATTAGGGCGTTGGGAAAGGAAAGTCATTACTTTCCTGTGCTTGGATGCCAAAGGAAATGTGCAGGAAAAGAAAATGATTCCCAAGAAGAAGGAAAATATGGAGAAAAGGTTTCCCCACTCACCTTATGAATTCACTTTCCCAACCTCAATTATTCACTTTTCCTCTCAATTTCTCGGGCCTTTCCAAACACCAAAAAGAAAATTATTGGGAATTACAATTCCCAAAGGAAGAATTGATTTACTTTCCAAGAACCAAACGAGGCCTTATGTCAATCTTTATAGAAAATTACTTTCACCTTAATTACCTTTTAAACTCATTTTCCACCACCAACTTTCTTTCGAAATAGAAGGTTCACAATATCGGTATCGGACCATTCCTATGAGTATCGGAATCGGCGATATCGGCACTATTAGCAGTTTCAGATAGGAGTATCGATTTTTTTTTTATCGGAAAGCAAATAATTATTAGTAAAATATTAACATTTTAGAAAAATATATTTTATAAATTTAGGCTTAATTTTAAGTATTTTCAGTGTTATTTCTTAGTAGTTTTGAAATTGAATGAAATAGTAGTCACCTTTGCCGATTGATTTTACAAGTGATAGATTAGTTTTCTTCTTTTACATGCTTTTACAGTGTTACTATGCTTTTACCCCCCTGTTGATTGGCCTTCTTCGTTCAATTTTCTTTCCCGAATTGACCGGAAAAAAAGATCTTGAATGTCGATATCGGTCAGTATCGAGTATTGGCCGGTATCGGAACGGGACATGCCAAACTGTATCGGTATCGGCCGGATCGGATCGGTATCGGCCGATACTGCAAACTACGCGAAATACAACCCTCGCCTTTAGAAACCCCTAATCTCTTTTCCTACTTTCACGATGCAATGTAACATATTATATCACATAACATTATTTTCTACTATGTTTTATCTTCCTTTAGAAACTCCTAGTCCCGCGAACTCGATCAAGAACACATAAATTAAGTCTCCATTTTTGTTCACCCATCAAAACATTAATTTTCACTTAAAGGTTGCCACGTGTCATTTTTATCCAACCTAAAACAACTTTGTAAGGGAAAAAAAATATTTAGTGAGCCAGACTACCCGTACATCTTAATTTTTCTGACACGTGGCAACTTTGAATGAAAAGGTGAACATCCCCATCAGGGCCGGCCCTGAGTTCATAGGGGCTCTAGACAAACTTTTAAAATGAGGCTCATATATAATATAAAAAAATTAAAATAAAAGTAAATTTAAAAACAAAAATGCTACAGCCAAGAATTGAACCCAGGACCTCTAGTGTGCAAGTTTAACAAACTAACCACTACACCATAATTGTATATTAGTTCTATCTTAGATACAAGATTACTAATATATATATATATATATATATATATATATATATATATATATATATATATATTAACTTTCTTTGGGCACCATATTCCACGGGGCCCCTGGGTAGTTTTGGTGGATGAACAAAAAATGGACTCCATAAATTACTGATTATAATGAAAGAACCATTGATCAAGATTTCCAATTATGATTGCGAGATCATACCCCAGTCGTCTTCTTCTTCTTCTTCCGCTGGTGGGTTGCTGGATTGAGTCAGAGACGACGGATCCATCGGTAGCAAAGGAACATGGATTTCTGCAGCCGGCCCAGAAATCTTTTCTAAAAAAAATTAATAGGAAAATAAAATCAACAAATCTAAAAGAGAAAAATATTTGAGGAAAAAGAAGAGAGAGGAATCTAACAATGGTCGAGGAATACTGAAGAAGAAACTAGAGAGAGATTCTTCTTTCCTGTGATTTATGATGATGTTGTATGCTGAATAATGCCCCTGGTTATTTTAAGAATTACACGGAATGAAGAAGTGGAGAGGGCAACTTTGAAGGGCAATTTCGTCTTTTAGGAGTCCGTAGGGCGGTTCTCCTCCAAGATGGCCGGGTTTTGGGCTGGGCCTGGAGCCTGGGACTGTGAAGATACAATTATAACATGGAAAATAATCTCTTTTTTTTTTGTAATGTTTCCTTATGGGAAATATTTTAAAGTGCAAACAAAACCTTTATTTTTTTTAGGAACCCTAATTTATTGCTAAAACATTATCTATATAAAACACTCCTAAATAGATAATGAATGTCCATATTAGGGGATATTTGGATGTCGGAACTCATGAAACTTAAAAGAATATTTATTTTTCCGGATTGGGTCACAAAACTTGAAGAAAATTTTAAATTGGATCCAAAAATTACGAATGTCGTTTTATATGTTTGATAGGCTTGTGTTCTCTGGATTCATTATCAAACTTTCCAGTTATTTTGGTGAGAACTTAGGACTCCCTTGGTTTGCGGAATCTGGACATTGTGAAAGGAAACTCATTTCTTTTCTATACTTGGATGCCAAAAGAAATGAGCAAGAAAGAAAAAATAATTTCCAAGAAAAATAAAATTAGAGGAAAAAATAGCCAATTGATTAATGGTGTGTTTGGTTACTTTTTATAACTCACTTTTTTTTTACTTTTAAACTCAAAAACCAATCAAAACATTGTTTTGCTGCCTCCATTTCCAAAAAAAATTTCAAAAACCTATTTTTTAACTTCTTTTTTTGGGAGTAGTAAAAACCTACTTTATAACTTTGTTTTCCACTCTTTCTGGTGGGCCCCACCCCCTAATTTCCACTTCCGAACAGTCTTTCTCTCTCTCTCTCTCTCTCTCTCTCTCACAAACTTCACCCACTCCTCTCTTCTCTCCCTCTCCCACCGACCTCGTCATTTCCTACTGTGCACCTCTGGTCTCCGGAAGATGTGTTGGCCCATTTGGTCATATGGTCAACCTGATTTTAATAATTGATCAAACTCTGTCTGGATATACGAAGCTAGTCGGGACATCTCGGACTCTTGGACATGATCAAGAATGGCTATCCACTGAATTCAAGACCGAAGATCTGTTTGCCTATTCGAGTCTGTAATTCCTTATGCAATGTATTTTTCATTTTATTTGAGTCTAGGAATATGTTGTACACCGAGTCGTACTAGCAAATAGGCTACCCTTAAATGAGTTCAAAATGTTTTTAAAATGTCCTCTCAAAAAGGTTTACAAAAAGGTTTTCAAAAAGGTTTTCAAAAATCACCAAAAAGTTTTTTAAAACCCTAACTAAACCCTGACAGAACTCGGACCGAGTTCGGCCAGAGTTCGGCCAGAGTTCGGTTGGTGGCCGTTTGATTTTTGAATCCTTGTTACTTGGTCCTCCTGCAGTTACGGATTTGACCGAGATTTGCTCATACAGTTCTGTCCGAATTCTGCCCCGAATTCTGTCAGAAGTCTGCCTTTGGAACACCTATAAATAGAGAATGATTTCGATCATTTCAACTCACTCATTCACTTTCAATCTTCTCTCTATCTAAAGCTTTCAGTCTTCCAAAGAGTTTTTCTAGAGCTTTCAATTTCAGATCCCAAGCCAATTACAATCCTCTAGTCGATTTGCCAGTGCGGTACGGTCTAGAAGTTTCTGAGAGATTGTAATCAGAAGGCTTGATTGAAGAATACCTCTTCACATTTGAAGTTGGACGAGTTCTTCGTATCAAAGCTCGCGTTGTAGAAGTTGCAAGGACTTCGTAAGAAAACTTGCGGTTTTTCCAATAGTGGATTCAACTGGTAACAAGAGTTATACCGACTGGATTAGTCCTCAACAGAGGGAAACCAGTATACATCGCTGTCTTTGCGTTTGCTCTCTTAACTCTGCCTTTACTTTATTTTAGTTGTGATTAATATTCTGTGATTGTGCTGCTAACATTTTTAATTAGCATTATTCTGCTGCCAACTCTATTCATCCCCCTCTAGAGTATTACGCTTTACTATTTCGTTCCTACAATTGGTATCAGAGCGGGTGTTACAGGTAAAGCAAAGGTAACAGTATAATTATTTATTTATTTTAATTAATTATTATATAGATCACAGCACAACACATGGCAACTGTGAAATTCACAAGTGAAGGCCAGGCCACAAACAGACCCCCACTGTTTGATGGTACGAACTATACCTATTGGAAAACACGGATGAGTTTCTTCTTGAAATCACTTGACTTTGATTTATGGTCCATTGTTCTTGATGGCTATCAAAAGCCACCTCGTATAAATGTTGATGGAGTTTTAGTTGAAAAACCCCATAGCAGATATACAGAGGAAGAAAAAAAAGGGCCAGTCTTGACGTACGTGCCATTAATGCTCTTTTTTGTGCTTTAGACAGAACTGAATTTAACAGGGTGTCTATCTGCACAACGGCTAATGAAGTATGGAAGCTACTTGAAGTCACACATGAAGGCACGACTCAAGTCAAAGAATCTAAAGTCAGCAGACTTACTCAAGAGTATTAGGTGTTTAAGATGAAGCCCAACAAAACAGTTACTCAGATGTTCGAAAGGTTCTTGGATATTGTAAATCCTTTGTCCTCCCTAGGCAAAGAGTACAGTAACCATAAAAAGATTCGCAAACTCCTGCAAGCACTTACCAAGAACTGGATTCCGAAGGCTACTGCAATCATTGAAGGGAACGATCTCACAACTATGTCCCTCGAAGTACTCATGGGTAAGCTACTCACTCATGAACTGGAGCTACAAGATTTTGAAGAGCCTGCACCAAAGGAGAAGACGATTGCTTTCAAGGCTCAGCACATAAAAGCTGCTGAAGGTGACTCAAACAGCAGTGAATCTGATGCTGAAGATCAAGCACTCCTAGCAAGGAAATTCAAAAGATTCATAAGATATGAGAAGAGAGCCAAAGAAAACAACAACAGCAACAACTGGTATCAAGATGATGCTGTCTGCTACGGCTGCAAGAAGAAGGGACACATGAAGAAGGATTGTCCCACAAACTCATCATCAAGCAAGAAGAGCAACAGGTATGAAAAAGGGAACCTGAAGAAATCAACATCTAGGAGATATGCCAATACCAGCATATGGCATGAAAGTGAAGCCAGCGACTTAGAAGACGAACAATCAGAAGACGCTGCAAACGTATGCTTTATGGCATCCGATCAGATACCTACTGAACCTGTAGTTGATACTTATGATCACCTTTGAGCAATTAGGAGATGCCTTCAGTGACCTGATGACTTATTACAGGAAACTGCGTAGCAAGTATCAGACCTCTAAGAAGGTACTCAAAGAGTACAAAGGTGAAATAGGTAGACTTACCGACCTACTAGCTGAGGTTAGAAATAATGTTAGTGAGTCTGGTGAGCTTTCTTCAACAAAGCTCTTATTACACGAGACTACCAAGGCATCTGAAGAGAAAGACAAAATTATTGACCAACTCAAGGAAGAACTTTCTATAGAGAAGAAAAGTCTTCGATGTGCACAAATCAGAATGGAAACACTCACTTCTGATTATACTAAGTTGTATGACACTTCCAAAAGATTGGAAATTAGGTTAGGAAAACAGCCTGAGCCTGCTGCTTCCTATCCTAACACGGAAAAAATCGGAATATTCCCAAGCCAAACACTGTCAGACCTAACCCTATCAAACCTTTACCCCAAAAGGTTAAGCCCAAACAGGATTATAGGCATGCTTTCTTCTATACTAGAAAACCTAAACCTACCAACCATGCACACCACTCGGCTTTCAACACTCGACATGCAAAATGTCATTATTGTGGCCTCATTGGTTATATTTCATCTGCATGTAGAATCAGAAAGCTTGTTGATTTAAATATTTATGCTTGGATACCAAAGGCTAACATTTCAGGACCCTACAAGAAATGGGTACCAAAAGTTTCATCTGTAAACTGTTTTGTAGGTGGAACACCTTTCACATGCTAGAAGCAAATGGATCCTCGACAGCGGTTGCTCACGGCATATAACCGGTGACGCTACCCTATTTGCAACACTGTCGAAAAAAAAGAAGGAAGGCTATGTTTCCTTCGGTAATAACTTGAAAGGGTATATTATTGGTATCGGTGAAGTTGGTAAGTCTCCCTATCCTGTGATTAAGGATGTCTGTCTGGTTACCGAGTTGAAACATAATCTACTCAGCATAAGTCATCTAGCTGATCATGGTTATGGCATCAACTTTGGCAAAGACAAATGTATTATAGTTGATAGCTCAACTAGTAATACCTTCTTTGAAGGTATCAGGGAAGACAACATATATGTTTTCTATTTGTTGGAAGAAACTAACATTTCAGGTAGATGCTTAATGGCCAAGAGTGATGAGAGTCATCTGTGGCATATGAGACTCGGTCACGCTAATATGGATACGATCTCAAGATTATCCACAAAGAAGCTAGTACGCGGTTTACCGGACATTACATTCAAGAAGGATTCGGTATGCAGCCAATGTGAAAAGAACAAAGCTACCAGATCCACATTCAAGTCAGTAAACGCAGTATGTACTACTAAACCTCTACAATTGCTTCATATGGACTTATTTGGTCCTAGCAGAGTTGCTAGCCTCGGAGGTAAGCTTTATGCTTTCGTAATTGTAGATGATTTCTCTAGATACACGTGGGTATACTTCTTGACACGCAAGAATGATGCATTATCCGAATTTGTCACCTTTTGCAAGAAAGTACAGAATGAAAAATGTTACATGATCACTCGAATCAGAAGTGATCATGGAGGCGAATTCGAGAATGCTGATTTTGAGCAATTTTGTGACACACACGGTTTTGTACACGAGTTCTCCTGCCCTAGGACTCCACAACAAAATGGAGTTGTGGAACGTAAGAACAGAACTCTAACCGAAATGGCCAGAGTGATGTTAAACCAGTTTAGTCTACCCAAATATTTCTGGGCTGAAGCTGTCAATACAGCTTGCTTTGTTATCAATAGAGTTCTAATTCGACCCAAATCGAAGAAGACTCCATTTGAGTTATGGTTTGATAGAATTACATCTGTTTCATACTTTAGAATATTTGGTTGTAAATGCTTTATTCTTAATACAAAAGACAATTTGGAAAAATTTGATGAAAATGCCGATGAAGGTATATTTTTAGGTTATGCGGCCAAGAGCAAAGGATACAGAGTCTTCAACAAACGAACCATGATCATCGAAGAGTCAATCAACGTCACTTTTGATGAACTAAATCAAATGACTATCGATGACAGTGATGAAGATCTGCCTGCATCAAGCTCACACAACTGATCCTCAACCAAGCTCTGCACTAGCTGAACCTCCTAGAGAAGATCCAGGAACCAGCTACCTTCAGAATCTACCGAAAAGGTTGAAATTTACAACTGATCATCCAAAAGATTTGGTAATTGGTGATATTACCAAAGGAGTAAGTACTCGTACATCCAATAGAGATATTTTTCTAGTGTTGCATTTATTTCACAGCTAGAACCCAAAACTATTGATGAAACATGTAGTAATAGTTTTTGGATAGATGCTATGCAAGAGGAATTAAACCAATTTGAACGGAATCATGTTTGGGAACTTGTTCCCAGGCCTATTGATCATCCGGTCATTGGCACCCGTTGGGTATTCTGAAATAAACTAAATGAGAATGGTTTAGTGACTCGTAATAAGGCTCGACTCGTAGCTCAAGGATACAATCAAGAAGAAGGTATCGACTACGATGAGACTTATGCCCCAGTTGCGAGATTAGAATCCATTCGCATGTTATGTGCATTTGCATGTTTTATGATTTCAAACTATTTCAAATGGATGTCAAGAGTGCTTTTTTAAATGGTTTTATAAAAGAAGAAGTTTTTGTAGCACAACCTCCAGGTTTCACGGATTTCAAAAACCCTAATCATGTTTTCAAGTTGAAGAAAGTCTTATACGGTTTAAAACAAGCCCCTCGTGCTTGGTATGATCGTCTAAGCTCTTTTCTACTTGACAACGATTTTTCAAAAGGCAAGGTTGACACTACACTGTTTATTAAGTCTTTTAATGGCAAGCTTCTTTTAATTCAAATCTATGTTGATGATATTATTTGGATCTACTGATGAATCTCTGTGTCAAGAATTTTCTAAGTGTATGCAGAATGAGTTTGAAATGAGCATGGGAGAGCTGAAATTCTTTCTCAGATTGCAAATCAAATAAACTGATAATGAGACATTTATAAATCAAGCCAAGTACACAAAAGACCTGTCACGCCCCAGAACCAGAATACTGGAGAGCGGGGGCAGACATAGCCAGCTACGTATATTGAAATGGATTCCACCTCGCTATACGGTCACGGCTGTCTAGATACATGAGGGTTTTCTACAAGCCAACAGTCTCTAAGGTCATGCACAAGCCTATTGTCTCAATCACAAGCAAGTAAGTAAATGTTACAAGATGTATGATCATTAAATATACAATAATAAGGCGTCCCAAATATTACATATTCAGCTGATCATGAAGCTAGTCGTTACAAAATGTGAGGACTAGCAAGAGTTTAGTCATACATGATCAACCCTAGGATCTGTTAATCATGTTACAGCCCGTAGGCAGACAGTAATTAAAGTGCAACCGAGCTAAACAGGTGCTCGTCGGCTAAACGCCTCAAAAGAATATTTTTACAATAAGTGGGAGATCAAAAATAAACCCACTCGTTGCCAGGGTTCCGTCTAGTAGTCACCATCTGGCTGGAAGGCCGGTAGATCCTCTGGAGCTGCTCCAAAATCTGGCCATACAAAACCAGCTGGGTCAGATCCCAGAAAGAGCAAGTGCCACAAAGGAAGCTTCACTTAGGAACTAAAACCAGCAATCATCACAAGAGTATAAATAAGGTAAAAACTGGAAATAAAGAAAATACATCAGGATGATATACGACGAGATAACCATGGAACTATTCAGATAACCAGGTTACAACCCGTAAACCAAACAAGGACCGGGGTTGCAACCCTTCGTCTGAACAGAACTTGGAATTCTCACATTTATCGGTAAAATAAATACAGGCATTCAGGTCATATAGCAATCTGGAGCAGGATCAGGACAAGACTAGACTGGTTAAACTCCATCCAATCATTCACGGCCAAGCAAGAATTACGGCTTGATACTTTAACTAACTAGGATTATCACAGGCCTAATTACTAGCAAGATGCAGTGAGATTATTCCACAGCCACAAGCCCTGCAGACCATCCAGGTTACCCAGGACGAAAGATTAGGGTTAATTCAGGTGGGTACATCGTCCAGGAAACGCATGTACCCTTAAGTAGCTTGAAAGGTGCAACACATGACAGTGAGCTGGAAATGTGTCCTATTCGACGGCAGGCTAGATCCCAGGCGCCCAGGTAACGGGATTGCCTGTAGCTGGGAAATCTCTTCATGACTAATGCGTTAATCTAGTTATTAACCTTAGTCCATTTCAATAGGTACTCCTGACCGTGGTACTCAGGAGCTCCCTCCCTAGACATGATGCAAGACAGGACTGGTTTATTTGTACAAGCACAATCGCCCACGGTATCCATGTTATTATACAGGTCATGTCATGTCAGGTAGCCGTCGCAACAGCTTATCAGATATATCATGTCAGGTTTATCATGTCAAGTATTTTTGTCAGGAGTGTGCCACGACGGGCCACTATCAGGTCATATCAGGTTTTTTGTCAAGAGTGCACCACTACGGGTCACTATCGTGTCATGCTCAGGTATCATTTCCAAACATATTAAACAAATCCATGATTATCAAGTTCATGACAAAAGGCGTAAGGATATAAAATAGACGTAAAATATCTAATAAAGGAGTTACGAAACATGGGCAAATAATGATAAATAATAATACACAGGACCATGAGAAAGTCATACGGTTCAGTCATATGCGGCCAGGAAAGGAGGGGGCGCATGCGGCTGGAAGTACAAGGGCGCCAGCGGCTGGAAATGCAAAGGCGCATGCGGCTGGAATTAATCGGGATCATGCGGCCCGGACTCAGAAGTCCATGCGGCCAGGGTCTAGGGTTCTCATGCGGCTCGGGGATCAGGGCCTATGCGGCTGGCAAGTGCTTGAGTTTATGCGGTTCAGGGAGGTGAGCGCATATGCGGCTCGAATTAGAAAGGGGTCTTCATGCGGCTGATGGCGAACTCAAGTCCATGCGGCTCACATAGCAAAACCCATGCGGCCCGGAAGAAGTGAGGGCACATGAGGCTGGGTCAATGTGATGGCTTATGCGGCTGGGGGGGGAACAGTTGCATTACGGCTCGAGAAGAGTTCGTTCCCAGCCCTGCGACTAAGTCCATAGACTCATGCGGCTGATGGGAAATGAGCCCATGCGGCTGAGTATGAGACTCGGCCTCATGCGGGGGACTAAGTTTCATGCGGTTTAGAAGTACAAGGGTCTCATGCGGCTGATGGTGACTTGCCGCATGAATACTCATGCGGTCAAGTACAGCCATGCGCCAGGGAACTGTTCTTCTTCTCCAAAATTCCGAGGAGAAGAACACTAGGAACCCATGCCTTCCAAGCTTCATATACTTTCATCCGGAGCCCAAATCCGAACTTCCTCAGGTCAAAATGGGTAGAACGAGCTACTCTACAACATGGAACCATCGAAACTCAGAAATAACAGGATTAAGTAGATCAAAACCCAAAAAATTCGAAAATGAAAGAAACTTAGATCTACAAGAATCTAGCCAAGAAAAATGGAAATGCCAAGAACTAAAGTGAGTTAAAATGCTGTAAGAAGAGAATGAAGTAATAAAATTTGAGTTCCTCCATGAAGCAAGTTGCACTTGCCTAGACCTCTCTCTTCTCTCTCTGGTAGGTAAGGAAGTAAATGAGAAAGAAGAAGATGATAAATGAAGAGAGAGAATAAAGAGGGCTAATAAATATGAATGGTGGTGGTAGGTAGGGGGTTCACCCTTGGTCCATGATAGACCAAGAAAACCGAACCAAGCCAAGAAATAACCAAGCCAAGAAGGAAATGCTAAGCCATGAAATTATGCAATGCAGAATAAATACGTACACGTATTCCAGAATACGTAATACGAACCACAGGCATTACAACTCTACCCACCTTAAAAGAATTCCGTCCTCGGAATTTAATCAAGAGGCTAGAGGAGCAATGACAAGCTATAAATAAAGCAAGCTATACTAGATAATCAATCAATCATGCAAGCAAGGAATCGAAGGCATGAGGCATAAGAAAGACATTATACCTCACGAGTCAAACAAGTCGGGATATCGCGATCGGATATCATCCTCACGCTCCCATGTTGACTCCCCCAAAGAGTGATGACCCCAAGCAACCCGGACTAACTTGATAGTCTTGTTCTTGAGGATCTTCTCTCTCCGGTCCAATATAGACACGGGCCTCTCCTCATACGAAAGGTTGGTACCAACAACCAATTCCGAATGATCTAGATGTGGCTCGGGTCTGGGATATACCGTCGTAATTGGGATACATGGAACACGTCATGTACCTCGCTTAGCGACGGCGGAAGAGCGAGACGATAGGATACATCTCCTACTCGCTCCAGAATGTCGAACGATCCTATATACCTAGGACTAAGCTTTCCCCGGACGCCGAAACGAATGACGCCACGGTTAGGCAAAATCCTCAGGAATACATGATCGCCGACCAAAAACTCTAGAGGGCGTCGATAAGAATTGGCCCAATGGCGCTGGCGATCTTGGGCAACTCTAAGATGATCTCGGACTCTCTTGACCACCTCAACTGTCTGAGCGATCATTTCTGGACCAAGCATTTGTCTCTCTCCAACATCATCCCAGGCTAGCGGGGATCTGACTTCCTACCATACAGTGCCTCGAACGGTGCCATCTGGATACTGGCCTGGAAACTGTTGTTGTACGAGAATTCCACCAGGTGCAAGTGATCTTCCCATGAACCACCGAAGTCGAGTGTGCATGATCTCAATATATCTTCAAGAGTCTGATCGTGCGCTCCGACTGACCATCTATCTGCGGGTGATAAGCTGAACTGAACTGGAGGCGAGTCCCTAAACTCTCTTATAAGCTAAGTCAAAAGTACGACGTAAATCTAGAATCTCGATCCGAGGTAATACTGACTGGCACACCGTGCAATCTGACAATCTGCATGAGGTACATCTCTGCTAACTGAGCCGTCGATTGACCAACTCTGAATGGAAGAAAGTGAGCCACCTTCGTGAGCCGATCAATAATAACCCAGATAGCATCTCTACCAGCTGGGGATCTAGGTAATCCAGTCACGAAATCCATGGTCACATGCTCCCACTTCCATTCCGGAATCGGCAAGGGCTGAAGAAGTCCTGCTGGTCTCTGATGTTCGGCCTTGACTTGTTGGCAAACCAAACACCGAGAGACAAACCGAGCTATCTTCCGCTTCATGCCATTCCACCAGAAGTGCTGACGGATATCACGGTACATCTTCGTACTGCCGGGATGGATGGAATACTGAGAACTGTGCGCTTCTGACATGATCTCTGTCTGATATCTCCGCTGGGTACACAAAGATGCTTATCATGTCGAAGTATACCGTCCTTATGAATGCATAACTCTGGTCTTCGTCCTGCCTCATACTCTGCTCTGAGTCGCTGAAGCTTGGAATCTGTTGACTGCGCCATCCGGATCCTCTCGACTATAGTAGACTGAACTTGCATACTGGCCATCAATGCCACACTAGAAGGGAGAACAACCTCTATACCATTTCTGAAGATCTGCTAACAGCTCTGGCTGTGCTGTTAGAAAATAAACTCCCGCTCTCCTGCTCAATGCATCCGCAACAACATTGGCCTTCCCGGGATGATACTGCAAGTTGACATCATAATCCACAAGAAGCTCCAGCCACCTTCTCTGACGCATGTTAAGATCCTTCTGGGTGAAAATATACTTCAGGCTCTTGTGGTCGGTAAAAATCTCCACCCTGTCTCCATACAAGTAGTGCCTCCACAACTTAAGTGCAAACACCACTGCTGCCAGCTCCAAGTCATGGGTTGGGTAATTTCTCTCATGATCATGAAGTTGTCGTGACGCATAAGCTATTACCTTCCCATGTTGCATCAGAACACATCCTAAACCCCTGCCTGAAGCATCACAATACACTGAGAATCCTGGTCCCATCTGGAAGCGTGAGAATAGGTGCCGTTATCAGGCCTCGCTTCAACTGCTAAAGAACTCTGACACTCCGCTGTCCAAGCAAACTGTGCATCCTTGCGAGTCAACTGGGTCAATGGCGCTGATATTCGAGCAAAATCTGATACAAACCGCCGGTAATAGCCGGCCAATCCAAGGAAACTGCGAACTTCTGCAACTGTGCTGGGCACCGGCCACGACTCAATAGCCACAATCTTCTGGGAATCGACTTCTACTCCTCCTCTGGTGATGATATGACCCAAGTACGAAATGCGATCAAGCCAGAACTCGCATTACTAAACTTGGCATACAACTGGTCCCTGAGAGTCTGAAGAACCACACGGAGATGCTACTCATGTTCCGCCTCACTCTTGCTGTAGACCAGGATGTCATCCAAGAACACAATCACAAACTGATCCAAGTAAGACATGAAGATGCGATTCATGCACGCCCCAGAACCAGAATACTGGAGAGGGGAGAATGACTCAGCCAGCTACGTATTACGGGTAGATGAATACCGTATAATACGATCAATGCTGTCTAAAAAGGCGAGGGTGCATACTACATGAAAGTCTCGCTATGGTCACTTCACATCTATTGTCTCAATCATTCAAATAAGAAGCAATAATAGAGAACATTTAAAATAAGCAATAAGGCATCCCAAACGCTTAGTCAAAATGTTCTTGAGATCTGGCTTTACAAAATATAGCCAGATGATATAGCAATATATACACAATTATTATCAGCTGTAGTCTGACTTAATTACAATTATGTAAAAGTAAGTGCAAGACAATCCGACTAACATGTCGGTGCCAAACGGCAAAATATAAAGTAAGTAACAAAACGCGCGAGGAAGTAAGAAACCCACTCGAGTCCTCCTGCGATCATCCCTCTAGTATTGACCATCTTGGAGGTAGAGGTAAGCTGAGTCCTCGGAAACTGGCTCTAAATCTGGCCATACAAAACCAGAGAGGTTAGACCTCTAATAGCAAGTACCGCAAGGAAGCACGATATGAGATATTAAACCAGTAATTAAGAGAATATAATAATAGATCTCTGCTTGCTACTGGGATTCACATAATATCACGACACTTCGAACCAACCTCCCAACCAAACAAGGACAGAAGTTGGCCCGTCATGTCCTGATGCTCTGATCATCTCAGTTAGGTAACAGAGTAGGTACAATACATAAACAAATCAACTTAAACGGCCATCCAACTCCTACGGCTTACTACTGTGAGTTCCAAGTTATCCTGGAATTTTGCAATAAAGATTTCTCAGTTCTTACTATGGACAAACAAGGCTAGTCGATCCAATCAATCAATTGCGCAATCATGAATTAGACGAGTCCCAGCAGGACGCCCGTCATCAATATATAATATACAATAAATAGTATAACCAGATACCGCTCCATGCCCGTGTGGCAGGTTTGCAGTATCTGTGGGGATCAGCCGGCCTGTCGGCACTACTAGTCCCAAGAGGGCTGCCATATAAGAACTCAGGAATCTATTCTCTCCATCCAATCATTATTTTATTTAACTTAATAGTCTCTACGTTGAGTGAAATCCCATGCCGTAGATCATGGTCATTCGAATGAGTACTTTCGTATGGGGTACGATATGCACAACTCTACAACGATGCCCGTGCGGTTAGGTTGTAGGTCTTACATAGCGTAATGCAACAATCCAAACTAACCACGGAACAATCATGCCTTGACCATAAAGTACACATGCTTCTTTTATAGTAAAATAAATAAATTAATAAATTGAAGCCTGTATGTGTGCCTGTATGTCAATATTCGGGATTGGCCAATCGATTATAGTAGTTCATACTTAATATGAACGTGTCTTATTCCATTTAATTCGATAAGACGACTAGCCAGTCTCTTAGTTCCATCTAGGAACGCATGATCAATAATTAATTAAGATAATAATCAATGTTAATTAATGTCAAATTCGGGAAATAAACATTGGGAAATAAATAATGATTGGGAAATAAATAATCTCATGTGCTGTGGGAAATGATTGGGGAATAAATAAATCTCATGCGCTGTGGAAAATGTTTGGGAAATAAAGAATCTCATGCGCCTGAGGAATGATTGGAAATAAATAATATCATGCGCTGTGGGAAAGGTTAGAAAATAAATAATATCATGCGTCTGAGGGAAATGATTGGGGAATAAATAATATCATGCGCTGAGAAATAAGATTGGGAAATAAATAAACTCATGCGCTGTGGGAATACGGCTGTGAGATGAGATTGGGAAATAAATAATCCATGCACCTGAGAGAAATGATTGGGAAATAAATAAACTCATGCGCTGTGGGAATGCGGCTGTAAGATGAGATTAGAAAATAAATAATCCATGCGCTGAGAAAAATGATTGGGAAATAAATAAACTCATGCGCTGTGGGAATGCGGCTGTGAGATGAGATTGGAAAATAAATAATCCATGCGTCTGAGAGAAATGATTGGAAAATAAATAAACTCATGCGCTGGGAATGCGGCTGTGATTCCTGTACAATCGGCGCATGGGATACTCACGTTGCGTCTTCAGTACATGCGCGTAAGGAACCTACGTGCATGACACGCTCGGAGTCAAAGAATGCGTTGCCGGAACTTCACGGAAGGATGTACCATTCGTTGGTCGACAGAATGCCAGACATCATTTGAGAATCTGAAGCAGAAGTTGATATCAGCGCCTATTCTTACATTGCCAGTTGGACCCGGAGGTTTTACCGTTTATTGTGATGCGTCAGGTAAAGGACTTGGATGTGTCCTCATGCAGCATGGGAAGGTGATAGCATACGCATCTAGGCAACTTCGGGACCACGAGAAGAATTATCCAACTCATGATTTGGAGTTGGCAGCAGTAGTATTTGCTTTGAAGCTATGGAGGTATTACTTATATGGTGATCGAGTGGACATGTACACAGACCACAAAAGTTGAAGTACATTTTTACTCAGAAGGAACTGAACATGAGGCAGAGAAGATGGTTGGAGTTGATTAAGGACTATGACGTGGAGCTTCAGTATCACCAGGCAAGGCTAATGTGGTAGCAGATGCTCTCAGGAGAGGCGGCACATTTATGTTGAAACACAGAGGCATATCTTAGAAGACCTTCAGGAGATGGGCATCGAGGTTATACTTCCTAGTGATGTAGGAGTTCTGGCGAGTCTACAAGTTCAATCCAACTGGTAGACAGGATCAAGGCAGCTCAGACACAAGACCCAAGGATTCAGAAGCTTAAGGCAGAATGTGAGTCAGGACTCAGGAAGGAGTGAGTTCATGAAGATGGTACACTTAGGTTTGGCTCACGTCTTGTGTGCCTAGTGGAGATATCGACAGGAGGTATGGCAGAAGCTTACAGTTCCCGTATTTGTAAACCCTGGAGGGACCAAGATGTACCA
>JANAVB010027906.1:0-23981 GCA_029216955.1 Iris pallida | reverse complement strand
CCCATCCTATTATACATATTACCTTAGTCACCTAGGTAATCCTTAGACTATACCTTGCTAATAGACTATACCTTGATAATACCCTATTACCTTAGACTATTGGTAAACCTTCATAGATATCTAAAGTATTAGCCTATTACCTTAGCCTAATAGGTAATTACCCTTACCTAGGCCACTATCCCAAAACCCCATACCTAGATCATTTAGAGTATCCTATACAATATCTAGGTAATAACTCATTACTTTATACATGAATACCTATGTATATGGGATACCCTAAACTCTTCCAAGTATTACACTACCTAGACTATTGGCTTAAACTCTTGCTAGGCTAATAGGTGGACACCCTATTGTCACGACCCGTACCCTGTTTAGGGGCACGAGCACGTGGGTACGTCCAGCCTACGCCGCAGTATCGGCGGTATAACGCTATAAAGGTTATCTAGAATATATAAAATCTAAGACACAATAATATAACCTGTCACCACCGCACGAAGGAATATAACAACAACTCAATCACATAATTCAAAGGAAGATAAACACGATGATAAAGATAAAGATGAGATAAATAGTCTGAAACAACGCTGAGCCACAATCATAAGTTAAGAAACCATGACATAAAACAATATCCCAAAATAAATACTACAAGTCTCAAAGTATCAAACTGGAATGTAATCAAGACAAAATCTAGGTAAACTAGGTCACTACTGGCGGTGCGTCCTCTACGAGTACCGGGTCCACAGGCTGGTCTTGGTCGTAGGCTCCATCTATGCCAAACCATAGTAGGTCGGCCAATCTGCATCTAAATCCTCTAAAAACAATAGGGATTATCTTGTCAGGATATGAGCAAGTATAAATACCAACAGCAGTTCCATGTGAATTGGCAAATACTGTAAGAGATAATTATAATAAAATACAAGATAAAATGTCAAGACTGAAGTAAAACAGTACAAGAGAACTGAATTTTATGTCATGTGTGAGATATAAGATAAAACTGTAATATAAACAATGGAAAGTAATTTGAGGTATGATGTAAACATAAAAAGAAAGTGCCATGAGATATTAGAGCGTTATGTGATCGGCTTAGGTCAAGATCCGGTTGTTCCATTTGACCGGCTATGCACAGGTAGTAAAATTGTATAGGGATCAGGCCAGCCAAAATGGAAAGCTATGCACAAGTAGTATAAGGTCAGGCTACTCCCTACGTGTGGTGAGGGTGGAGCTATGCACAAGTAATAAACAAGAAGGGATATGATCACATAACCTCTAATAACTCCCCCATCCCCGAGTAGTATAATGAATCCAGACATGACAGGTCATGATACAGGATTCGAAGAGCAGGGGGCCAGTCCACTCCCAAATCGGTGTCTATACAAGTACAGGAAATAATATCAAATAATGTACTCATATACCAGGTAAACCGGGAATGACATCTCATGACGAGATTCAATGTATACTAGTCCGTGTATCCTCGTGTCGAGAATCAAGTATAACACTATAACTGAATCGAATATAGTAGATATCAAAGCAATAAAAACTATCAGAGAATGTACTTGCCTGTTTTCCTGAGCTGAGAAAATCGAAACTACAACCCACTCAATGAGCCACGAACGGTCAACTCGTACAACAGTCTCCTAATGCTAAAAAAGACATTACCAACATTTTCAGAATGGTCAAATTAGCTAAAAATGTCAACTCATTAGTCTAATTCTGGACACAGGGGCAAAACAGTAATTTTGGGTCAAAATGGTGTCCGCCGTTGGACCCACTTTGCACCGAAAAACGTGCCAGACCCTACGGTCTCTAAAGTCATCAAACTATATGTCTACAGGTCCAGTTTGATGAGTCAAACCCAACCGTATGTCCAAAGTTGTATTCCGATGGGCCGTGCACAAATTCGCCTATTGGATCGGGTAGTGGGCCAGCCAAAATAGCGTTCCGATCGACCGTCTCAAAATCAGACCAAACTTGGCATACAGGACCAAAAAAATGATACAGTCTTGTTGGCGCACGTTTTGTCTCGATATGACGAGCGTGCACAAAGTAATTGACAAATATACAAAAGGTCGATACGTTAAATTTTTGACGGAAACGCATCAAATTTGTCGCGCACACGCGACCAATTTGAATTCCGTCAAAGCCCACACATCCACGAAGTCGATATGCACCTTTCAATACTTTCGATTTGCGACCACGTCGCCCGGATTGACGGGACGGACGGCGTATCGGGACAATTTTTCTAAAAATTCAGTTTTTTCTCCAACTTCACAAACCAATAACTTTTTGTACAGTGCATGAAATTTAATTCTACAAAAAGGGTTTTAAAGCCCTATAGGTTATCTACAAGTCTCTTCAAACCAATTTTGAAAACTAGCAACACACTGGTCGCTAATCGGCCACAAAGTTGGGGTTTCGGGACAGTTTCTAACGTCCAATAAATCAAGTTTTTTTCGATTTTGGAACTCGTTTTTCGTCGCACATGATGCGAATCAGCACGAAGTATTTGAAGAGAATTAAAGGTGTATATGTTGGGCTCATATCTGACTAATTGGTTCGCAAAACGATTGAGCGAGGAAGGATAAATCTGTTTTCGAAGTTGGCTCTTCGCTGACAGTTTTTGCGCGCGGGTGGGCTGCTCGTTGCGCGTTTCCCGGTGATGGACGGCCGTGGATTGGTCGACGGCGATGTTGGGGCGTACGCTGGGTTGGGGGTGACGGCTAGGGTTTGGGTTTTGTAAAAAAAAACTCTCTCCTTCTCTATACGAAATATATACAGGTGGAGGTCGGGTTTTCGGTTAGGTTTTAACTAAGTAAGGGGGGCTCGGGTTTTGTTAGCATGCTGTTGCTGTTGGTTTTTGTATTGTGTGTGTATGTGCTTGGTTTGTGTTGTTGTGTTGAAGAAAAATTCAATTTTGACTTAGCAACCTATTTTGACTATCGTTTTTTTTCTTCTTTTCTTTAAGGCTTTTAATACTTTATATATATATATACATAAATACATAAATACATACATACATACATACATACATACATACATACATACATACATATATTATATTTGCATATGTATTTATTTAATAAATAAAACTCATTAAAAATAGTACTTCTATTTAAAACTATTTTTTTCCTTCTTTATAAATAAAAAAATAAATACCAAACAAATTCTAAAATCATTTCTAAAATGAAAAAAATATTACGTATCTATATTTATTTAATATATTATAATTTTTATAATAAAAACTTATTGAACATATATATATATATATATATATATATATATATATACATATATATATATATATATATCAACAAAAAAAAAAAAAAATATATATATATATATATATATCAACAAACACCTATTTAACTAATAACGTAAAAACACTAACAATAATATTTTTAATAATATTAAAATAGTATAAATGACCATATTAGCCCTATTCAGGAAAATGGGGGTGACAAATCTACCCTCCTAAAAAAAATTGTCTTCGAAATTAGAGCAAACTAGCACAATAACAGTAGCAAGAACAAAGAAAAAAATACCTTAAGGCTCGAAGAGATAAGGATAACGTTCCCGCATCTCGTCCTCCCTCTCCCAGGTAGACTCTCCTGAAGAGTGATGCCTCCATACGACACGAACCAAAGGAATGACTTGGTTCCGGAGCACGTTCTCCCGACAATCCAGAATCTCCACAGGCTGCTCTGGATAGCGGAGAGTAAGCCCCACCTCTAACTCGGAGTGATCCAATACGTGACTAGGGTCTGCCACGTATCGCCTCAACTGTGACATATGGAACACGTTATGGACTCCTTCGAGCGTAGGCGGCAAGTCTAGTCGATAGGCTACTACAACGACCCTTCCAAGAATAGTGAAAGGTCCGATAAAGCGCGGACTAAGCTTCCCGCCTTGGCCAAAACGAATCGTGCCCCGTGTCGAAGAAATTCTCAGAAACACCATATCACCAACCTAGACACAAGACAAGACTCAATACAAGACCCTAAAGCAAACAATCACAAACAAGCTCAAACAGAAAAACTGATACTAACCTCGAACTCTAACGGTCTCCGGTGGCTATCGGCCCAATGCCGCTGTCTATCCTGAGCCACCCGAAGTCTTTTCCTGATCAACTTAACCTTCTCTGCTGCATCCACCACCATCTCCGGGCCAAGCAAAACTCTCTCACCGACATCGTCCCATGACAAAGGAGTACGACATCTCCGTCCGTATAGAACCTCGAATGGTGACATCTCTATACTGGCCTGATAGCTATCATTGTAAGCAAACTCTACCAGGTGAAGATGGTCCTTCCAAGATCCCCAAAATCTAACACACAAGTGCGAAGCATATCCTCGAGTGTCTGGATGGTCCTCTCTGACTGTCTGTCCGTCTGACGGTGATACGCGGTACTAAACTTGAGCTGGGTGCCCAAGCTAGTATGCAAACTCCTCCAGAAGTGGAAAGTGAAATGACTATCCCGATTCGAGACTATGCTCACCGAAACTTCATGTAATCTGACTATCTGACACATGTACATCTCTGCCGGTTTCTCCGTAGACAGTCCCACTTTGAAAGGCAAAAAGTGGACCGATTTGTTCAATCTATCAACGATAACCCAAATCACGTCTTTCCCTCCTGGAGATCGTGGAAGTCCAGATACAAAGTCCATAGTGATATGCTCCCACTTCCACTCTGGAATGGGTAGTGGCTGAAGCAGACCACCTCGCCTCTGTCTCTCGGTGTTCACCTGTTGGCACAACAAGCATCGAGATACAAACTGAGCTACCTCTCGCTTCTTGCCATACCACTATACGTGCTTCCTCAGGTCTCTATACATCTTGTTGGCTCCAGGATGTATAGAGTATTGAGAACGATTCGCTTCCTGCAGAATCTCCTCCCGAAGCTCTTCACTCGGAATGCACAATCTAGTACCGTGCCTCAGCGACCCATCTTCGGCTATAGAGAAATTGTCTTACAATTCTGTCTGCACCTGCTCCCTGATGCTCCTCAGGGCCACGTCATCAAACTTTGTTGATCTGACTGTCCATCAATGCAGACTAAATTTGTAAACCCCGCATCTGAATCTCCATACTCAGAATGATCACCTCGATACCCAACATTTCCAGATCAGCCAATAGATGATGATCTGCCGCCAAATACATAGCGGCTGGATACCTGCTCAAGGCATCTGCAAATACTATGGCCTTTCCTGGATGGTACTGCAACTAGATATCAAAGTCCTTAATCAGTTCAAGCCACCTCCTTTGCCTCATGTTCAATTCCTTCTGGGTGAACACGTACTTCAAGCTCTTGTGATCCGTAAAGATCTCAACTTACTGGCACACTCTATCCAGGATACTATACTACACTTATGGGATACTACCTTCTATTGTCTTCCTTAAACGAATACGGGTAAATAAGTAGCATATGGGGCTCAGTTGAATGGGACACAAGTGTCATGTGGGTAGTAGGCTTAATGTGGGTCGTTTCCATATTTTGGGTCAACAAGTTTGGATCGAAATGGTGCCCCCAATTCGAGTCGAAAACAAAAGTCACTTTGTGGGGTGAATCAAGATTGGGTCTTGTGTCAGGAAAGTCGTATGATAAAATAAAGCACAAGAGGGTGTGCCTGAGTGGGACACGAAGGTCATAGGCGTAGGGTGTCTTGTCTAGATCATGCATATGAATTTTGTTTTGAGAAAACAACTAGTCTTGTGCTCCTAAGTTAAAAGTCATGGCAATGTGCATATGATAATCACAAATAAAGTAGGAATGGTCAATTGCCTAAATTGATCCAAAATTTGTATGATACAAAGATAGTACAAGAGAACGAGTTTGAGTGGGATATGATATATCAAAATGAAGATAATCTTGTCTACTACAAACTCATGAAGAAAGTTTCCAGAGATTGACATCTCTGATGCTCCAGAAATCAAAGTCACGGAAGAACATTTGTCTATCTAGGATACTCTCTCTAGGGTGTCTACCCAAGTCTTGACACCGTCTACACAAGGCATTAACTCATCTATATAATACTTGGATGATACTTCTATACTAAGTTACTCATGTCCCTCCTCTAACTAGTCACTTAAAATGTTGGTGCCTAAACCTATATAACACTTGAAATACTCTGGCTATTGCTACTAGGGTACTCCTCCTGTTCTGGCACCTGGTGCAACTCCTACCTTAACACTCATTAATCAATCTAAGGTTTTCATCTATATTTAATTATCAAAAATCATATACATTACTTCCTAACCATGCTCTAAACTATTAACACAATACTCAAGGACACAAACTAATTGCAAGTCACCAAGCCATCATACTGCGAAGAACCTATAATGAAATAAGACTCTACAAGGACCTGGACTAAATAACTGAAACTATCCCTACTCCTAAGCTAATTGAGGATGGAACAGAATCTATAATAATAGAAGTGGAATGATAGAGATGACATGTTAGGACCCTTCTCAAGATACAATCTGATAATCATACATGTCTGTCCTAAATCATGATACTCAGAATCTTCGCCACGCCAGTAAGCAAGGCTGCAATAAAAGGTAGATTTTATAACTAGGTATGCACCTCTATAATCATATCGTCTGAAATCCTCGCTACGCCGACTAGTATAGCTGCAAGAAATCTCAAATCTCATGACCAAGATATGTACATCCGAAGTCAGGTCTCTACGTTTCTGCCACGCCGGCTAATATAGCTGCGATAAACTCTAGGTTTCATAAATAAGTAGACGTTTTACATTCCCGGTTATTTCCGTCAACATATGTTATCAGAAGATACCGTAACTCAGGCCATAAACTTCATCTCGACATGAAAATCAAAATCAACGATGATCCATCAAAATCAAATTCAATAACAAGGAGCAAAGGTGAACAGAAACAATAGAAAAGGATTTTAAATAGACGTTCAACCAAGATTCTCAAGGGCCGTCCCAGGAATCTCTCAAAAGTCCTAAGCAAAGAGATCAATATGTCATATGATAGGATATCATCAAGGAAGGACAATTTACTTCGAAATGCAAGAAAAGTTTGTCATGGTAATCAAAAGATTGAAATTTTCCTAATATGTGATTGAGTAACTCCTATCATAACCAATAACCTACATCTTAATAGCACGCTCGTAATTAGTACTCTAAATCGAGTACCCACTACGAAATTGTACTAGTTACGACCCTGACCTGTATGGGCCACCATAAAAATGTGTCAAGACCCGCACCCTGTTTAGGGGTACCAGCACGTGGGTACGTCCAGCCTATGCCGCAGTATTGGCGGTAGAACGCTGTAAAGGTCATCTAGAATATATAAAATCTAAGACACAATAATATAACCTGTCACCTCTGTACGGAGGAATATAACAACAACCCAATCACATAATTCTAAGGAAGATAAACACGATGATAAAGATAAAGATAAAGATAAAGATGAGATAAATAGTCTGAAACAACGCTGAGTCGTAATCATAATTTCAGAAACCAAGACATAAAACAATATCCCAAAATAAATACTACAAGTCTCAAAGTATCAAACTGGAATATAATCAAGACAAAATCTAGGTAGACTAGGTCACTACTGGCGGTGCATCCTCTACGAGCACCGGGTCCACAGGATGGTCCTGGTCGTAGGCTCCATCTATTCCAAACCAGTAGTAGGTCGGGCAATCTGTATCTAAATCCTCTAAAAAACAACGGGGGTTATCCTGTCAGGATATGAGTAAGTACAAACACCAATAGCAGTTCCATGTGAAATGACAAATACTATAAGAGACAATTATAATAAAATACAAGATGAAATATCAAAACTGAAAGTAAAACAGTACAAGAGAACTGGATATCATGTCATGTGTGAGATATAAGATAAAACTGGAATATAAACAATGGAAAGTAATCTGAGGTATGATGTGAACATAAAAAGAAAGTACTTTGAGATATTAGAGCGTTATGTGATCGGCTTGGGTCAAGATCAGGCTGTTCCATTTGACCGGCTATGCACATGTAGTATAATAGTATAGGGATCAGGCAAGCCAAAATGGAAAGCTATGCACAAGTAGTATAAGGTCAGGCTACACCCTACGTGTGGTGAGGGTGGAGCTATGTACAAGTAATAAATAAGTAGGGGTATGATCACATTACCTCTAATAACTCCTCCATCCCCAAGTAGTATAATGAATCCAGATATGACAGATCATGACATGGGATTCGAAGAGTAGGAGGACAGCCCACTCCCAAATCGGCGTCTATACAAGTACATGAAACAATATCGAACAATGTACTCATATACAAGGTAAATCGGGAATGACATCTCATAACGAGATTCAATGTATACTAGTCCGTGTATCCTCATGTCAAGAATCAAGTATAACAATACAACTGAATCGGATATAGTAGATATTAAAGCAATAAAAACTATCAGAGAATGTACTTGCCTGTTTTTCTGAGCTGAGAAAATTGAAACTACAACCCACTCAATGAGCCACGAACGGTCAAGTCACACAACAGTCTCCCAATGCTAAAACAGACATTACCAACATTCTCAAAATGGTCAAATTAGCTTAAAATGCCTATACATAAGTCCAATTCTGGACACAGGGGCAAAACGGTAATTTTGGGTCAAAATAGAGTCCGCCGTTGGACCCACTTTGTACCAAAAAACGTGCCAGAACCTACGGTCTCTAAGGTCATCAAAGTATATGTCTATAGGTCCGGTTTGACAAGACGAACCCAACCGTATGTCCAAAGTTGGATTCCGGTGGGCCGTGCACAAATTCGCCCATTGGATCAGGTCGCGGGCCCGCCAAAATAGCGTTCCGATCGACCGTCTCAGAATCGGACCAAACATGGCATACAGGACCAAAAAAATGATACAGTCCTGTTGGTGTAAGTTTTCTCTCGATATGACGAGCGTGCACAAAGTAATTAACAAATATGCAAAAGGCCGATACGGTGAATTTTTGATGAATACGCATCAAATTCGTCGCGCACACGCGACCAATTTGAATTTCGTCAAAGCCCACACGTCCACGAAGTCGATACGCACCTTTCAATACTTCGGTTCGCGACCACGTTGCCCGGATTGACGGGATGGACGGCGTATCGGGACAATTTTTCTAAAAATTTAGTTTTGAAAATCAGTTTTTTCTCCAACTTCACAAACCAATAACTTTATGTACAGTGCATGAAATTTAATTCTACAAAAAGGGTTTTAAAGCCCTATAGGTTGTCTAAAAGTCTCTTCAAACCGATTTTGAAAACTCGCAACACGCTGGTCGCAAATCGGCTACAAAGTTGGGATTTTGGGACAGTTTCTAACGTCCAGTAAATCAAGTTTTCTCGATTTTGGAACTCGTTTTTCGTCGCACATGTTGCGAATCAGCACGAACTATTTGAAGGGAATTAAAGGTGTATATGTTGGGCTCATACCTGACCAAGTGGTTTGCAAAACGACTGAGCGAGGAAGGAGAAATCTATTTTCGAAGTTGGCTCTTTGTTGACAGTTTCCGCGCACGGGTGGGCTGCTAGTTGCACGTTTTCCGGCGATGGATAGCCGTGGGTTGGTCGACAGCGACGTTGGGGCGTACGTTGGGTTGGGGTGACGGCTAGGGTTTGGATTTTGTAAAAAAATAACTCTCTCTCTCTATATACGAAATATATACAGGGGGAGGTCGGGTTTTCGGTTCGGTTTTAACTAAGTAAAGCGGGGCTCGGGTTTCGTTAGCATGCTGCTGCTGTTGGTTTTTTTATTGTGTGTGTATGTGCTTGGTTTGTGTTATTGTGTTGAAGAAAAAATCAATCTTGACTTAGCAACCTATTTTGACTTTCTTTTGCTATTCTTTTTTTTTCTTTTCTTTAAGGCTTTTAATACTTTATATATATATACATGCACACACACACACACACACACACACACATACATACATACATACATACATACATACATACATACATACATATACATACATACATATATTATATTTGCATATGTATTTATTTAATAAATAAAACTCATTAAAAATAGTATTTCTATTTAAAACTATTTTTTTTCCTTCTTTATGAATAAATAAAATAAATACCAAACAAATTCTAAAATTATTTCTAAAATTAAAAATAAATATTACGTATCTATATTAATTTAATATATTATAAGTTTTATAATAAAAACTTATTGAACATATATATATCTATATCAACAAATACCTATTTAACTAATAATGTAAAAACACTAACAATAATATTTTAAATAATATTAAAATAATGAAATAGTGTAAATGATCATATTAGCCCTATATAAACTAATATTCAAGATACACATATCCCATCTAAACTAACTAATACATCCACATTAGGAACAAACCCCTCTTGCTAGGATACTAAGTTATCCTAACTAACATCTACTCTCACAAGAAATGGCCAAGTGCCAGAACCACTCGAACTCTCCACTGCCCTCATGTTCTGATACCAACCAACACTCTAATACTCTATTCTAATACACCTAAACCCCATATCCCCTCGATCCTCTGATACATAAATCCAAATTTCTCTGATATATAAATCTGAACCCAGTGGCCAATGGCCTTTTTCCTTGCTACCCATGCAGCAGCATATGCAATTGTTGCTGCTGCTTGCTGCTGCTGCTGTTGTTGCTTACTGTTGCTGCTTTTGAGAAGTTGTTGTTCCTATTTCCCCATCTCACAGACACACACACCTATAGTTCACTTGACAGTGAACACCCCCAACTCAAAACCAATGCATACATATATAGATATGACATATATTTTTTTTTTATATATATTTATATATATATATATATTTATATAGATATGACATATATATATATATATAACATGTAACATATGAATATAATACTAAGAAAATCATTAGGACAACCAATGGAGAGCCTAACTAAAGAACAAACTATAGAAACATGGCTCAAAAACTGAAAACAAAACCATGAATAGCCTATGAGGCATTTCAACAAACACTTGGGGGGCTCTCCTCGGATTTCTCCAAGGATGGCATAAAAACCCCAAATAAAATGCACAAAAATGAGGGTTAAAGCCTTGCTCACCTCCCCAAGGGTACCCCTAACCAATGTGGGTGTTCCTACATGTGTCATGCATGAAGAAGAATCTCAAAATCAACAAAATACAAGGGTTTTACCTATTGGGTGGTTGATTTTCCAATAAAAACTCTTAGGGATGCTCTTGTGTCAAGTTGGACACAATTTCCTCCTCTCTTAGACACTTCCCCATGAGCTTCTTGGTCTCCAAGCTTCTAGCCTTATAGAATGGAGGTTTAGGAAAGTTTTGGGAGAAATTTGGAGAGTTTTAGTGGAGGATTGAATGGAATGGAAGGGGGCTTGAAGTAGGTCTCTTCTAGGATTTATGGAGGCTTCCAAATGAAGAAGAAGAGGGTTTAATGGCTCTTTATTACCAACCAACATGGGAGCCCTAAAATCCCCTCTAAAATGTCTATTTTGCCCTATCAAGTCATCATGAACAATATCCTAACTTAAGGGTTAAATGTGCTCTAAGTATAAAATTAATTTCTAGTCTAAACTAAGCCTAACATGACTTAAATGAAGCTAGTTGTGTTCATCCTAGGTTGTGCGCTCAAGTGGTCATGTCTAGTCTAGTTGGGTTCACAAGTTAAGGTTCAATTAATAGGCCAAACTAATAATAAATGAAACCTTCACAATAATTAATTCAAATAAATACTCAAACAATATAAATAATATAAATTGACAAAAATAGCCCTATCTGGGATTATCGTAGTGACAAATCTACCCTCCAAAAAAATTTCGTCCTTAAAATCATATTTTCTCTAATTCATTCTAATTATTTCCATAATATCCAATTTTTATGTCTTTTATATTGGTTCACTTCTAAATTAGACCCATATAGGCATAATTGTGTTGGTAAATAAATGCATTGATTTGGGTTTGTTTTTCTTAAAATAAATATATATAAAATATATTCAAAAATTAATATTTATTTTCTAAGAAATAAAAGTATATATTTTAGGAATTTAAATATTATTTTTTAAATAACATTGTGCCATATATAGTAGCATTGATGGTATATATGGTTAAGTATTAATTTATGGTTGTTGACTAGTTGTACCATTATATAGCATGTGCTCTTTGTTGTGTAATTTTGACATCAATTCCTATTATTTCTCAAATTACTTAGACTTATTTTAGAATTTAAATATATTAGTTTTATACTACTTGGTTTCGATTTAATTGACAAGTTGACTTAATAAGCCAATTAGTTAGTATATTTATGAGAAGCATTTTTCTATAAATATTATTATTAAATATTTTTAAGAAATATTCAAGGATTTATGATCAGTACTTTTAGTTTATAAAAATACTAATTTTATCTAATAGCATGATTTTATGTGTCTGTAGAATAGTTAGAGTATGTATATATTTATTTATTTCATAAAAAAATGTACAAATATTTTTATAGATATATTTATTATTATTCAAAATTTAATGTAATTATTTTCAATTATATAATAATATTTTGTCATGCCAGTATAATATTATATGACTATACTTGGATATAAACTCGTTTGGTAGATTATACCTAAGTAGAGACTATATATGGTAAGTGTATACATGGTATGTGTGAGATCTTTGTGTTATCATTTATTTTAGTTTATTTATATTACTAGGAGATCGTTATCATACGACTACAGAGGTTGGAGCAAGACCGATATTCTATACTTTTGCCGATAATCCAGGCAAGATACCTTGCTACTTTTCTTATAATGTTAAAATACATAGATTGTTGTTGTGCACAGAAATAGATGTGTTAGTAGAGTGCGTCCAAGTGTGACTTGGGTGCCATTGATGGTGTCATGGATATGATAGTGTGCGTGTCACCTAGAGGTTTGAAGTCTCTTCCATTAGTAATAAAGTTATTTCTATAACTTCTAGGACTTGACACATCTCATGACACGGCACTATGAGTGAGATTACATTGTGTTAGCATGAGCTTACGCATTCGGCTAGCTACCGATGCGAGCGGTTCGTGTGACGGTTCATATATTGATTAGATTGAGTCTAGATAGTGACTTGCATAGAGATGTGGATTGCCTGAGTCATGGATGTAATTTGAGCAGGACATGGGAGGAGAAGGCTATTAGTAGACGTATGGGACAGACAATACATATAAGCCTCAGTGTGCCATGTTATAGGCTATACTAGTGTATATATCAGGCAGCGGCTACGGAATAGTATTCGGTACGGTCGGAAAAGTTTGCTAGTGTATATTAAACATTGATTGATGCTATTGCTACTCCATTACCTACCCATACGGCCCAAAGTCGTCTTTGACATGCACTCACATAAGATGGATAGTTTCTCCAGTTATTATTTATGTATTTATTTCAATTCATTATGCCATGTTCTTTTTGTATCTTGTTACGTCCCTCTGACGACCTAGTAATCTTTTCAGGTATTAGTTGTGCAGTTAGTATATAGTAGTTGGACAGGTGTTGATTGCTGCATTAAGATTTCAGGTATATATAGTTGGTATTTTTATTTCATTATTCCTACTTTTTCGTCCATGATTTACTATGCTATTTTAGCCTATTATTTGCAAGCTTACATTTTTTCGAGCTTGTTCTAATATATATATTACTCGGTGCCCAACTTTAATATATTATGTTCATTCTTGATATTCCTTCAGTATTGTGGATTGAGATATAGTTTAGCTAGTTTATATTTAGTTTACTAGATAGCGTAGTACGTATAGCATTAGTCCATTAAATTGGGAACTTATTCTAGTTGTATTAGCTGGCATGTTTGCGTTTCAGTTCCTATGCAGTTTGGATCTAGGGCGTGACATATTTTTGTAGTGGCCCATGTAGGTCAGACTAAATCATTTCGGTTACGTTACTGTACTGGACGAGCATGTAATAGGATAATATATTAGGATATCAATCCATAACTGCTATTGAATTTCTCTTGATTTCTATAATCGCCCTTGAACCTCATATTTGTAATCGAACAAAACTCATTTGAACTCCTTATGTTGAATTCCCGTTTGTTCCTATTTCGGAAAGACGAATATCTGTGCTTGATGAACTATTTCAATTCTACTGTGTGATATACGTAAGTTGGATAGAATATTTTAGGAAGTGATTATTTAAGGACGAGAAGATTGAAGTGAGTAGGCATGCAACTAAAGGAAGTTGGATTTTTAGATTTATGTACTGTTACTAATCAATTAGGTGTGCCAACTTGAAGGAGAATAGCAAATAGAGTTCGAGGATTTCGTCCGGATAAAATTATTTGATGAAGCGTGATGTTCCTGACTAGAATTGTTTTAGAGTCATAATATACCAAATTTTGAGAAATTTTACGTGAAAGATATACAAATCATGAAATGCATATGTTAGGGGGAAAGAAATATTCTTGGATAAGCAGCATAAGGGACCTACTATAGAGAGATTATCATAGATTGATAATATCAAAGTGATATGTGATCTAGGGGTATAGTAATATATATGTAGTATTGAGATAGATTAGACAGTTATCTCTAAATTATTGAGATTAGCCTTAAAAATAACCTATTAGGAACCTAGACTAAGAGGATTGACAAATAGGGTATACTATGTCAAGGGTAAGATCTAATAATTTGTTTAACTCAACTTGGACATTTACCTAGCAGGATGGTGTAAGAGGGATAGGCGTGTTGTAAGAATTTTATAGCTTGTTTAGAGTTAGAAATGGTAGATCATTGGTTATACCACTAATAGATTTAATATATGACTTATAGGAGTATAGTATAGAGTTAATGGTTGATTGAGTTTAAGAATCAGTTGTGACTTTCTCATCTTTTGTGGTTAATCACAGTTAAGGACTTGAGAGTAGAGTAAAAGTTCTTACCTTCAGTAGTAGACTAGTAGACCCTTCATCGAGACAAGTTAGTTAGGAATCCTAGATGAAATGTGACTAGAACAATGTATTGGGCCAAGGCCTATGTAGTGGACATAAAAAGATAAGAAGCAAATGAGCAATACTATGTTTAGGATGAATAATTGAAGAAGAGCAATGACGAAATCACCCGAAATTATTTTCCAAAGTATGGAAAATGAGAAGTGTCAATCGAGGGGAGGATTATGATAAGGACTACCTATGATGACGTAGCGAGGATTACGGAAAAGATATGTCTTAAGCAAGTAGTGTAGTCGTAAACTCAAACTTGAAGTTGAGGCTTAAAGAAAGGGATGAGAATGCTAGCTCGAGGAAATAGATGATACAAAACTTATGGCAGACAAAAGTAAAATTAAAAATTGTGTGTAAAGCAGATATGATGATAGAAATCTAGTATCATTGATTATTAAGACTCGTGATCAAGATTATGATATTCAAAAGACTGACAAGAAACTGAACATCATGAGATGAGAATGAAAGAAAATTTCAAGATATATATGTGACAGTGAAATAGAAGTAGAGCATCTTTAACTAATTAATAGATGGGATCTAAGGCTTGAGTTGTAAATGATAGATAGTAAAACATTTGGAGAAAGAATTTGTTATAGACGGAGCAAAATATTATGGAATTACATACTCTGTCAAATTTTTAAGAATCGAGAACGGTTAAAGACCTTGGCAGATTTTGAAGTTACATTTGATGAAGCTAGGCCATAGAAAGGGGTGAACTGGTGGAAATGAGACAAAAGAGTTTTTTCCCAATGGAATGGGCTAGATTCTGACTTAAGATCGACTATACAAATTTTAGAAATCATAGGTTATTTTAGGGAACCCTACTATATAAATTATATCATAACATGACTTGGTGTGTTTTCTTCAGCCTGTTTGATTAACTTATTATCTTAAGTGATCAGAAGCTGTAGCCATAGACTGTATCATTAACCTTTCAATTTGTTATTCTATTCTATGTTCGCAATCTCAGTTTCGTCATTTGATAATACAATTCATTTTAATTATGTGATTGAGAAAGATCTTCTTCCTTCCCTAGGATTGCCATAAATTCAAAATTCAAATCCATGATTTTTATATCTCCTTGTGCCTAATATTATATCACCTTAGGTACCAAATTTGTTTCCTTCAAATTTTCTTATCTAGTATATATGAATTGAACCCTAGGTGACTACCTAAATCATGACTTCTGCTTGTGCAAAATTACTCCTTGAACTTGTTATAATTTTGTTTTCCTTATCATGATCTATAAACTTCTTCCTTCATGAACCACTTGGATTTGTTTCTTGTCATCAATACTATGCAATGATCGAACTCCTCTGTACCCCCACCTAGTTATGGTAGATTAAGTAAATTTTTTATATCTTAATGAAGACCTAGCCTATATAGGAATAGTATTAAGTTAGTAATAATTTTTTCTTAAAGAGTTGCTGACCAATTGAACCATGACAGTACTTAGGACTCTTTAGGAAGCCGTTGAATTTATTTTGTGATAACTAAATTTGAATTCCTTATAGGAAGTGATACCTTCCCGGACCTTAATTTTGTGCTATCATCATATAAGTTTGGATGGATTTAGAACTAAGAGTACCTTATTTCCTGGTAGATTATGTGAACTTAGAATCCCTTTGGTACTAGCGTCCTTTAGAAATCGTGTTTGATTAGTTTCTTTTATAGCATATTTCATTTTTTTAGTTTTGAGGATAGCATGGAAGACCAAACAGACAGCCAAGAGTACATCTTCAGCAGAGGGTCGCCCGTACCAAACAAAGTAGCTTCCGACTTGTCACTTTTGTGTCAAGAAGAACATGACCAGAGGGATTACAAGGCGAAGCTAGGATTATGCCATTGATTATTTATTAGTAATATTATGTGTTGTATATTATTGTATGCCTAATTTCGAGGACGAATTTTCCTAAGCTGGGTAGGTAGTAAGCCCCCTGGATATTTAGAGTTGTTTTTTATTTATTATTACTATTTTATTTAATTTAGTTATTAATAGATAATTTTTTCCATTATTATTTTTGATCATAATATATACTTTTTCGTAGCTTTGATTTTTGGAGCACAGAAAATGCCAATCTCTAGAAACATGCTTCACATGTTTTGACCTACAAAAGTTTACCTACATTTTGATATATCATGTCCTACTCAAATGTTTTCTCTTGTATTCTAATTTCGTCCCATAACTTTCAGGTCAATTTATGCCAATTTGTTATCTACCATAAAACTTGTCGTACTTTCTAACTTAATTTCGGAATGCGACATCGATCCAACCTAAACGATCCAATATATGAATTTGAACTATTTTGAGCCTACTATACACATGTCAATGGTGTTCCACTCAATTGAGTTTCCATATGCTACTTATTTTCAAATGGCACATGACATCCATTTATAGACTTTTACGTGTTCAATTCAATTTGAATAATTTTTGGACCCATAACAATTCAAGTCGAGACTACCTAGGATTGTCAAAATCAATTAGAGACGAATTTGCTGACATTGATCCCTTCAAAGGGGTTGAATCTTATTACTCTTTGGAGGCTTGTCTATATGACGAATCCCGAAAACATATAACTAACAAACTAGAGGCCATCACAGGGCCAGAAGAACCCTTAAGAATCTGTCTACAGGCTCGCAAACCGGGCAAGGCCGCATCCCTCGTCGCAACCTTGTACAAAGAGGTGCTCGGTTCTCCTGCCTCACCTACGCAGTTGGAACCAATGGTCATCCGTCTCCCGAGATCCAGCCAGGAGCCAAAACCTGTCATAGGGCCAATGGTGATCCGGCAACAGAAGTCCAATCAAAGGCAACAGGAAGATGTAAAGCCCTCTGTAACACCGATGGTAATCCGATTGCCAAAATCTACTCCAAAGCGATCGGAAGACACAAAGTCCCTTGCTGAGCCAATTGTCATCCGTCTTCCCAAGACGAGCCAACATCAAAGTGTTAATCCAACATGCAAGTCAATACCTCATACTGAACCCTTGGTGGTCAAGTTGCCCAAGACAGCATCCCGACCTCCAAGCTCGTAGGGGGTAGCCAAGGAGGACGAAAAACTCGCCAAATACTTGGTTACAAAGGTGGATAGCCCCTCTCTTGATGATGTAATCCTTGTGGATAAAATTTCTTATTTTATCAAAAAGAGGCTGCCGTTAGACTATTCTGAGTATGATAAGCCTAATCTAACATATGTCGCACGGGACTGTCTAGACGTTAGCCTGCACATACGGGTGACAACCGTCCATACCCCAAATCGACTTGCTCCCATAAAAGGCGTTTACTTCTCGATCCCAGACAGAAGTGGATGGGATCATACAATCATTTTTGGCTGAAAAAAAGGTCCTCAATCTTTCACGCCACAAGGGTCCGACCTCGGACCCGACGCTGGAAGACTACCGCTCTACTTGTACAGTCCTCAAGCCAAATACTTCATACAAAAGCAGGGGTACGACATGGAGGCTACCCCGGGTCTAAATCATGGTAGTGGTTGACAATTGCCTCTACAGCCGCCGACACCGGCAGGAAAACCTCAGGATCATTATCACAAATCCAAATACGGCCTTATTTATGTTACTCCACCAACAACACCCGAAAGTTCTGATGAAGAGTGCGAGTGGCACTCTCATTCGTCCGAGTTGCTCATCTACGACTTCGATAGCAGTATTAGAGATATATTCAGACAGACATTATCTGTCAATATGACATCCGCTGATATCAAAGAGGAAGACGAAGACCTACTTGAACCGCTGACATTCGTGGGTCCAGCAACTAGATGCACAATAGGAGAAACGCTTTGAACTTTGTGATCCTCCCACTGAGGATGAGGTTATGTAAGTTAACCTCGGCGATGAAACCTCTCCAAAGCCAATCTTCGTCAGTAAAAGTTTGACAGACGACGAGCGGGAGTCGTTGTTACAACTCGTCAGAGAATACATCGATATCTTTGCCTGGAGCTATGAAGACATGCCAGGGCTAAACCCCAAGATTGTACTTCATAAGCTCAACATTTATCCAGACGCAAAACTAGTCAAACAACAGTAGCGACGGTTTCGTCCGGATATCATGAATTCTATTGAAGCGGAAGTAAATAAGCTCATAGCTAGCAGTTTCATCCGTGAAGAGCTGCACCCAGAATGGATAGCCAACATAGTGTCTGTCATCAAGAAGAACGGAAAGATATGAATTTGTATCGATTTTCGCAATCTGAATGCAGCATACCCTAAGGATGAATTCCTTCTTCCGATCACTGACATAATGATCGACAATACGTGTGGCTTCGAACGCATGTCCTTTCTGCATGGCTTTTCAGGATACAACCAAATCAAGATGTCTCCTGATGATGAGAAGCAAACATCATTCCGAACGCCGATCGGCGTATATTGTTATACGGTCATGCCCTTTGGCCTGAAGAACGCCGGTGCTACATATCAACGGGCTATGAGTGTCATCTTCAGAGATCATTTGCACAAGATAGTGGAGTGTTACGTTGACGACATCGTCGTCAAGAGCTACTCCAGAAACGATCACTTACATGATTTGAGAACAGTGTTCGACCTCATACGGGCACACAACCTGAAGATGAATCCCACCAAGTCTTTCCTGGGGGTGTCCAGCGGAAAATTCTTGGGCTTTGTCATTACTTCTCGGGGCATTCACATAGATCCCGACAAAACAAAAGCAATCCTGGAGATGAATCCACCAAGGAACCTCCGCGAACTCTGCGGCCTTCAGGGAAGACTAGCCTATATCAGGAGGTTTATATCTAACCGCTCAGGGCGATGTCAACCCTTCACTCAACTCATGAGGAAAGGTGTCTCTTTTGAATGGACCGAGGAATGTCAGCGTGCTTTCGATGATATTAAGGAGTACCTGATGAATCCGCCAGTTCTGGTAGCCCCGATCGCCGAAAAGCCCTTCATGCTCTATGTACGGGCGATGGAACACTCTCTCAGTGCTCTGCTAGCACAGAATAATAATGCGAGACATGAACAAGCCATTTACTATTTCAGCCGGATGATGGTAGGACCGGAACATAGGTACACCGCCGTGGAGAAGGAGTGCCTTGTCCTAGTGTTCGCCATTCAGAAAATACGACACTATGTGACAGGGCAGACCGTCCATGTTGTTTCGTGAGTTAATCCCCTCAGGGTCCTCATGACCAAGCCAGGCGCACTCAGTTCTCGTCTAGCCACCTGGGCGATACTATTATCCCCATACGATATAGTTGTTTGTTCCGCAGAAGGCTATCAAAGGTCAAGCCCTGGCTGACTTCTTAGCAGCCCATCCAGGCTCAGAAACAGCCAGAATTTACGAAAAAATTTCTAATGAAGTCGTCGCCTCGAACATGACTTCGTACGACGCTATTTGGCGAATGTTCTTCAACGGTGCTTCAAGAACAGGGCCACAAGGTAATATCGTTGCTGGAGTCGGGGTGGTATTAATTTCTCCCTCGAAACTAGTAGTTAATCAGGCATATTCTCTTACAGAACCCTGTTCGAACTACATAGCCGAATATAACGCTCTAGTCATCGAACTCCAACTTGTAAAAGAAGTGGAGATCAGGTACCTGGAAGCATATGGTGACTTGTAGTTGGTTGTTAACCAGATCCGAGGTTCATACGAGGTTCGCAACGAGGACCTGATTCTCTAATATCAGACAGTAATTTCTATCATTACAACCTTGGAGGGGTTCTTTATAGAGCACGTTCCTAGGCTCCAAAATATCGAAGCCGATGCCCAAGCAGGTCTCGCTGCTTTCCTGACACTTCCAAATAACACTCATCATTTAGTCGACATAATAGGCCATGAGCTGGTCTGCCCCAGGAACAATCTTCAACTGGGTATGAGCTATTTCGCCCTGATAATCGACGACACACAAGACTGGATACGCCCGCTCATCGACTTTACAGTCTATAGAATTCTGCCAGAGAATGTGAAAGAAGCAACTTCAATCAGAAGATGCTCCCTCAGATTCTTCTAAGATACAGAGACAAAAATGTTATATCGACGATCCTACGATGGGCTACTATTAAGATGCCTGACAAATGCAGAAGCCAAAGGAGCCCTATGTGAAGCTCATGACGGTACTTGTGGGGCTCACCAACCTGGCCCGAAATTGCAAGATCGTCTTCGCCGAATAGGTTATTACTGGCCCACAATGGTTGCAGATGCAGTTGATTATGCAAAGAAGTGCAAGGCTTGCCAGATCCATACAGATTTTATACACCTGCCATCTGAATTCTTGCATTCGACAGTGGCCTCTTGGCCATTCGAAGCATGGGGAATGGACATCATTGGGCCTATCACCCCGCCGTCGTCTAGTGGGCATCGGTTCATACGTGCAATCACCGATTACTTCTCTAAATGGACGAAAGCTGTTCCGTTGGAAGATGTTAAGACATCGAACGTGATTAGCTTCATAAAACATCATGTCATCTACCGTTTTGGACTGCCCCGGAGGATTATTCACGACAATGGTTCGCAGTTTCTAAGCCACGCTTTCTACCGATTTTGTGACAAAAATCAGATTCAAGACATGGCCTTGACAGCATATAACCCATCGGCCAACGGTATGGCTGAAGCTTTCAACAAAACATAATCAAGCTCCTCAAAAAGTTTGTGTCTGCAAACAAATACGACTGGAATGAAAAGCTTGAGGAGTGCTTATGGGCGAATCGTACGACAATTCAGACGGCTACAGGAAACACACCGTTCTCCTTCGTTTACGGGAGCGAGGCAGTCCTCCCATTGGAGACTCAGATCCACTCACTTCGACTGGCCCTCACTTACCGGTTAACATCGGACGATACTACCGCCGACGACTACAAGGGTTGGAAGCATTAGATGAGAAGCGTTTACAAGCTCAACAAAGCATAGAGCTCTACCAAGAGCGCATCCGTATATAAAAAGTCTTTCGTTTATAATAGTTATTAATAATAAATAATATTCTTTGTGCATCCGTATATATTTCCTAAATATTTTATTATTTTATTTTTAAATGAAAATATAATTTTTGAGATTTATTAATATTAATATTTTATTATTTAAAAAGATATTTAAAAATATTTATTATTTTCAAAATTATTATTATTGGTATTTTTAAAAATATATTTGAAAGTTATTGTGGCCATTTTAAATTTTGATTTGATTTTATGGATTTAATTTAAATAGTTTAAAGGTAGAATTTATATTTAATTTGAGTCTAGATTATCTAGATTTAAAATTAGAATTTAACTTGAATTTAGATTTGATTTAAATTGAATAATCTAATTGGGTTTAAATCATAATCCTTATCCAAGTGGGAATTTCTACCTCCTATATAAGGAGAGGTACTCCTCCACATAAAAATTTCACTAAACCAATTCCATCAACACCACAAACATTTTATCGTGTGTGCATCGTGTCCGTGTCCACCAAAAGTTCTTTCACTATTCTTTGTTTACAATTACATTCATCCCTCCGTTGTGTCCGACCCTGACACGCCGACATCAATCCCTACTCTAACCTTGATTGCTTCCCGGCCATCACCACAGAAATCCTAATTTCTAATCGATGACAGCCACCACCATGGCTGCCTCCCCAGCCAGGGACAGCCTCACCATAGCCCATCAAATCCCGACTAACTGATCCTCCACCTTAATCGATCCCCGTCCCCACTGACCGGTGATCCGCGATGCCGATTTCCTTTTCACCTCCACCACCATTGAAACTCGCCACCAGATCAATCACCTCGACCTTCCCCGTCGAGGTCGTGGCCAATGCCATAACCCAACTCCAGCCAACCTGACCAACTCTAATCGATATTACCACCAAAATGGGGAAAAGACAAATTAAAACACTACCTCTACCTTGGCCTCCATCACGGTCAGACTTGTCGAACCCACCTCCGCACATCGAACACTCGAGCATCGCTCGCGCCCTCCACGACCGCGAAGATGCATCCGCACTACCGCGAGCAGCGCCTACGCCGGCCAGCGCCTCTAGTTTCCTCCGTCGCGACAGCCTTCAACGGGCGACCATCGGTGAGATCTTCTTTCTCTTCCTCTCTCCCGACCTCCTTTCCACTCTCTCTCCGACTCCTCTGCCCCTCCCTCTTCCTCCTTCGACTTTCCTCCGCTTCACTCTCTCTTTCTCGCCTCTTTCCTCTTCTCCTTCTTCGATCTCTCTGAAGAATTTTTTCTGTAACTCTGTATTCTTTCTCCTTTCTTTCTTGCTTCTTCATCTTTAAGTTTCCTGATCTCCTCGAAAGCCACAGATAAGTCTGTGGATTATCATTTTATTATTATTATTATTGTTATTATTATTATTTTTTATTATCACTCTTTTACAGTATAATATTTAGTGTAAGTTATTTATATTATTAGTATGTATATCATTATAAGTATTATTATAATTATAATTAGTATTAATATTATTTTTACTATTTTGTTTATTAAATAAATAGATAGTTAACATTTTTTTAAAATTATGTTTGGCAACTCAGTAGCCCTAAAATATTTTCCTAGAATTTTTATATTCATTTAAAATATTTTTGGACTAATAAAAATTTAGTTCTAACCTAGAAATCTATTTTGATAAGATTAGAGTTTTTGCCTAAAAATTAATTTTTTTTTTAAGTATTACCTACAAGTATTTTTTAACTAATGAAATATAGTTTCTTTCTAATCATATTTTTACTACTTAGAGTTTTTTAGACGAAAAACTATTTCTAATTTTGTAAGTACGTATTATCTAAAATATTTTTCCTAATTATTATAAGTTGTTTTCTAAAAATCGTATATATGTTATTTATCTAATTTCCTTCGATTTTCTCCAGCCCGTGACTAAATCCTCTATTCATATTCTGTCACCAAATCCGTACCACTTATGTCCTCCCTAACTAATTTGACCCTTCTGGACCAATGGAACTGTCCGTGCCCTCGTCAGAGGCCTTTGAGTTATTGTAACACCGAAGTCGCAGTTCGTGCCACCTTGATTATCGCAGCACCAGCGTCAATACCAGGCAAGACACCT
>JANAVB010027905.1:0-45000 GCA_029216955.1 Iris pallida | reverse complement strand
TCAAGACTAGCCTAAACTATCCTCATCTCGTCATTACCTACCAAGATAACCTATTTCTAACCCCATATTAGAAGTCAAACTCAATATCTTAATAATACCCCATTACCTACATTTACCCTTCACAAGGTAAATACCAATACCTTGCACATTACAAAGAAAACCCCTCTAGATCTCAGGATACTAGCCTAGGCTTATTAGGGTAGCTAGATACTATCCTATCTAGGGTTTACCAACCAAAAAATCTAGGGTTCTGGGACATCTAGTCCATATTATGGTCATGTTGGTCATCTCAATATTATCTTAAGTATCGTCATGATACGCTATGGTATCTTGAGATACCACACTCTACTCTCTACCAACCTTCCTAGTTCACTCTTCCACACTCTCCTGGTGTCTAGGTTAGCCCTCTCTACTAGTCCACTATGATACTAACTTAGTTAACTCACTACTAACACTAATACAAATCACTAACTATGCACTAACATTCCTTTCTATCTAAAACTCAACTCACACACACAATATACATAGATCATAGGACTGAAATAAAGTGGACCAAATTTGTATGAATGTATGGACTAATTTTGTAATGGAATGAATGAATGGTAGATGTATGGAAGAATGGTAGGACTGAATGTATAAATCAATGGATGCTTTGGATTGCAATGAAACTGAAATGAATGGGTGTATAGATGTATGGATTGGTGAATGGATTTGGAGGAATGGATGGATGTATGGGTGAATATGTGATGACTAAAAGATGAAGGAAGGGATGAATTTGTAGGCGAATGAAATGAATGATTGAATATATATATATATATATATATATATATATATATATATATATATATATATATATATATATATATATATATATATAACACTCACTCCATAAATATAAATTAGACTCACACACACACACCAATATATATATTAGAGAGACACATACATATATATATATATATATAGAGAGAGACACATATACATATAAATATATAACCATGAAAATATATATATAGATTATGATACATTAAGATACTAACACGATAACATTAAGAACAACACTCTAACAATAAAAAAATCTGAGATTAAAATAGGAAATATTCATTAAATCAAATCACAACCACATGAAGTGTCCAATATTGGGGGTTTCCCATATGGACACAAAGCACAACACAAAGGACACTCATATGATCTCCAAATGGATACAAAATGGACACAAATGGAGATACAACCATGAAGGTCATTCCTATGGGTTCAAAATATTCCTATATGCATGTAGGAGTGGATTAGAGGAGAGATTATACCTTCCGGGAGAGAGATTCCAAGAGAAATCCTTCCGACACGACACCGACACGAAGTGGCCTCCAAATGGACACGAACCAAAGCCAAATCCTCCCAAACTTGGCTAGCACCCTCTATCCATTGAGTAGAAAAGAAATGAAGAAGATTTGGTAGAAGAAGGGATTGCTTTGGAGATGGAAACAATGGCGGTTGCTCTCAAAATTTGGAGAATAACAAGAGAGAGAAAATGGTGGCTAAGAACAAAAGAAGATGATGACTCACCCTTCCTATCTATGGCCGGCCAAGTGGGTCTCTCTCCCCCTCATCTACAATGTCTAAAACACCCCTCTCTAAGTTACATTGGTTCAACTTAAGTTAGGTTAGGGTTTGGGGGTTAAAAGAGTCAAGGATGAGTCTCTAATTAGACTAAACTTACCTTGGAAAATTAGCCTAATCTCTCTAGCCTAACTAGTGGGATTGTTGGGCCATGGCTAACTAATGGGTGGGTCCCACTAGAGTCAAAACTATCTCGGGTCCCCGTTACAAGTCGGATTGAGTTGAAATTCGAACCCGACTCAAATAATCCCAAAACAATATCATAAATAATAAAATAAATTTCAAAAAATATTCTAAAATGAAAATGACCAAAATACCCATGTTCTTGAAAACTGGGGGTGACACTCTGTCCGACTTACATCCATCAAACTATCTTCCATCTAAATATGTTAGCTACATTTTGGAATCTTTTTGAATTCTCATATCTCTTTACTTGGGGAAGGCCGAGGAAGTATCGTAATCATCTAGCTCAAAAAGAAAGTAATTTGTTATCATGTGGTAATCCTAGTAGGAATATGGAATGTTGGACATTGACATAGAATTAGCAGGATAAGGATATGACTGAGATTGAAAACAAAATCAAGAGACCGGTAATATCAACTTAAATATGATTACACTTACAAGATTATTTTGAGTATAGTTATTTAGAAAGAACATATGAGAAATTTTGAGAAGGAAGGACAATAGAACATACGTTAGTGGTGAGAACTGTAATATTTCGTGGTTGTAAAAAAAAAACTAATAAGGATATTCGAGGTCGATTTGGTTTTGAGAACTTTGATATTTTTGAGTTACTGTTTCTCGAGATATTTCATATTTGAATTAAAGCTAGGATATTGAAATTTGGAATACAGACACATGGAAGGAAGATTATGATTACATGCGGTGATGACATGAAATTGAACAAAAATTGGTAAGAGGATGACTAGGAACCGGAAGAACACAAAATTTTGAGTTATAGAAAAATCTAGAGATTTTGTGAGACTTCAAAATTTAAGAAAGATAATATTTGAAGGTATAAGTTGAAGGAAATGTGAAGGTTGATTTTTTAAATAATGGAGAGAAAATTTTTATATGGTAGTGGCAGCACTAGACTTGAGCGATACAAGAGTATAAATTTGAACAATGATTTAAGGATTTTATAAAACCTGATTCAGAGATTTCGGATCCAATTTAGGACAAGGTGGAGGAAATTATATTTCAAGATAATTATGTTGATAGTGGATTGCAAAAATCAAAAAAAAAATTGAGGAGTTCTAACAAGAGCATGCTTCATGGGTAGTGTCTTTGGAATAAAGTTCAACCCGGTAGTATTTGTAGAAGGGTTCAATCTTCATGACTGAAGATTATGATTTTTGGTAGTAGTATATCTGGACTTCAGATAATCTTGGTAGTAGTTGATGCAGAGTGAGGTGATTACCTTGGCTTCCTTATGCAAATCCTATCTTTTGATTTTTCCTATCCTAGTAAAAAGGAATTTGATTTCCTTATCCTTAAATCGTTCCTTGAATTTTAATATCGCTTAAATTTGGTCCACTTTGATCGTGACCAATCGATTTTGGTCATCTACTTTATCGTGCCAACATTATTGATCCTTGAACTATTCCCAAGTGACATAAATTCGATCGTAACTTAGATTTTAATACTTTGTTGCTTGTGCTCAGACTTCGATTATATTCTTCATCGTATCTAAATATCATTTTGATCAAGGTTAGACTGACCTTACCCTTGATCGTATTAAAATTTTGATTATGATCTCGTATAGATTTAAATGCCATTATCACTCGTGCCTAACCCTTCGATTTAATTTTTAAAAATGACTAAGTTTTGTTTTAATCATGGTTTGAATTAACCTCTATTCTTGATGCCTGGTCGTGCCTTTATGACCCGACATGAATAAACGATTCTGATTCCAACGATCGTGATTTTACGATCGTTACTATACATACTAATTTTACCCCTAATTTCTGCCTGAAATATTTGATCCTTGATCACGACTATCTGATTTGATTATAAACTTAGTCGTGTTAGAACTTAATTTGATCGTATCTGAATAATTTTCTTATTGTACCTAAAACTCGATTCTATGGTCGCTTATGCTCGGATTTCATTCATAATAGTGTATAGGTTTTAAATTTCTCGTAGCTATATCTAGATCGTGCCTAAGTGATTTTAAATCATTCCCAAATCCTTGTCACGTCTGAGTTTGACAGTTATTTATGACTCGAGTATGTTGACCATTAGATTTCTAATGCCTATAAGGCCTTGACTTCAAATCCTGATCATGCCCAAATTGTATCTTCAATCATACATGTTTTGATCTAAATCGTGTCCGAACCTGATTTTCATCAAACCTAAACCCTACTGATCGACCGTGCTTGAATTATGATTTCTTCGTGGATCACCAGTACAAACATCCTAGGGATAATTGTAGAAAGTTACCTAGTATGTGTTCACTTCTCTATCTGAAGGAACTCATTACAAGGTAATGGACTTAGTATTAAGTAATGGTATACACTTAGATACAAATAATGGTATCCTCCCCATCGGAGTCACGGCTATTATTTGTATGACCAGAGCAAGACCAACATATTAATTTTATTTGTCACACTACAAGAATAAGTTATTTTAGCGACGCCTAAAGACGTTGCTAAAATGCCTAAAGGCGTCGCTAAACCATTTTAGCGACGTATTTAGCGACGTCTTTCTCTTATCGTAGAAACCTTAGTCGTTGTTTGAAAAGACGTCGCTGATCGTCGCCAACACCGACGTTTACCAACTCAAATATACGTCGATAATATATCGACGTTTACCATCGTTTCGTCGATAAAATTGCGACGTTTATAATGTCGCTATACGTTGGTATTGCCTGGGAAAATTATCGACGTTTGTGATGTCGCTATTCGTCGGTATATATTACTGACGTTTTTGATGTCGCTATACGTCGGTATATCTTGGGAAAATGAGGTAAAATCCTGGGAAATTTAGCGACGTATACCGACGATTACCGACTCATACCGACGAAACTGACGTCACTGTACGTCGGTAAACTGGCAATATATGCCAGTTTAGCGACGTCTACCGACGCAACGTGCCGTCGAAAAGAGTCGGTAAACGTCGCTAGACATCGCTAAATTTAAAAAAAATAAAAAAATAAATTGCAGTATGCAGTTTTCTCCACAGAATTATTTTCTCCCTGCAGTTTCATCTGAAACACAATACACAAGCACATTTTATAGTTCGCCGACCCCTTCGGTGGAACACTCAACACCGGTAAATTAACATCCAAATGAAACGAATAACAACATAAAATAACCAAAGTCCACACAACATATATAAACCAATATCCAAATTGTCATGGATCCGCTGTGTTGGGACTAAAATAACTGTGTTGGGACTAAAACAACTGTGTTGTGTCAAAGTGTCGTATCCGATAGACCGATTCTAATCCGATACGGTCGATACTAACTACATACGGTTGAGGAGGTGGATCCGCTGGTACATCTATGTACGATCAATGAAGTAACGATCTATTACAGATTGGATGTAAAAATCTGTATCGTAAGACAAACTAAACAGAATTAGTTCGATACCGATAGACCGGTACTAATTTGATACGGTCGATACTAACTACATACGGTCGAGGAGGTGGATCCGCTGGTACATCCATGTACGATCAATAAAGTAACGATCTATTACAGATTGGATGTAAAAATCTGTATCGTAAGACAAACTAAACAGAATTAGTTCGATACCGATACCGATTCTGATACTCATCCTAATTTCTCCCCAATCTCATGTAAAAAAAGGTGTCTGACGAGGTATAATTGTACTTGTAGGAGTACACGACACCAACTGTCCAATATCGACCCTTTGGGTCTATAAAAGTTACTTCACTCAGTTTGTCAAGACAAGTAAAACTTTTTAAATTAATATCCAATATCGACCCTTTGGCCTGTACTTGAGCAGTATCCTAACTCAAACTATCTATCCTAACTAATAAATTAATATCCTACTTTAACATCTACTAACTCTCATATTCCTTCTAACATAAACTAATATCATAATCTAAACTAACACCCTAACCTGGAAGTCCACACTGCTCAAGCACAGGCCAAAGGCCAATGTTGGACAGTTGGCGTCATGCACTTCTACAAGGCAAAACCAAATGTTGACGGTATATATACCGTCAACATTTAAAAAGTTTACTTGTCTTGACAAACTGAGTGAAGTAACTCTTATAGACCTAAAGGGTCGATGTTGGACAGTTGGCGTCATGCACTTCTACAAGTACAATTATACCTCGATAGACACCATTTTTACAAGAGGTTGGAGAAAAATTATTGAAATAGAATCCCAAGTAATTATGATACAACAAGTGGTAATAGTGTATCACATGACATGACCATATAACCATAGTGTATCAGAATTGACCACACAGAAGACTTAGCCTAATTAATCTCCATAAAATAAGTGGTAATAAGTCCATAATTAATCTCCATAAAACAAGTACAGCTGGTAATAAGTCCATAAACTCATCTCCATAAAACAAGTACAGCTGGTAATAAGTACTAATAGTCCAACACAAAATATATCCATAAAACTACACTAATGATGACCACGCAGCTCACGCATACGCTCAATGATACCATCACGCAACATCTTCTAATAAGTGGAATCGACGGCAGAAAAGCGCCATTCCACTGCAGGTGCTAGATGAATGGAACTCCCGGTCTCACTAGCTACCGATGCCACTTCCTCCTTAACAGTAGCAGGAGCCACCTCAGTAATCTATGTTTCCCTCAAACGACGTGCCGCTACTCGGGTCATGGGTGCCATTTGGTAAAATCGATATTCACAGGGGGAGCGGTTGAAAATGAATGAGAGAACTATCAGAGAATCACATAAAACTAACTAGAACTAAAATACAGTAATTGACAAATAAATGAGAGAACTATCATAGAATTGAAAGATACAATGCAATCTACATGATTTCTAGGCCACATAGGTCAAAGTCAAACCTTGGTCAATTACACTAGTCAACTAGGTCAATCCTAGTCCAGTCAAGTCTCACTAGGCCTAACCAAGCCTAGGCTATCAAACACACACCATCACAAGTCATAGAGAACACATATTACATATATATACATGCTTATATTACATTCATATATTTGAACTTGCATTCATTCAATCATAGGCATATTTACATAGATGCTTGCATTTCTACATTCATTCATGTATTTATTTCTTAACATATATGCATTACACTTGATTATTAGTTCATGACATTTATGCATACATATATGTCTATCACATATGTTATCTAAACATGCATAATACATTCACCCATTCTATTCTTTATACATATGCATTACATGATTACATGTCATTACCTACATTAATGCTTACCTATATATTACATTTCATATGTTATCCAAACATTGCATTTATACCTTGCATATATCCATGTATTCCCATTTGCATACATATATGTATATTGCAATCATATGTGCTTACCAACATGCATGACATTACACATATATCATTCATTACATACACATGTTATATGTGTATAGAAAGAGGAAAAATGAAAAGAAGAGGGGACTGAGTTCATATGTCCAAGTGGACTGAAACAAAGATTGTGATCTCAGATTTAACAGTGGTGCAAAAGTGTGTGTGTATACCTGGACGGGGTCGGGTATGGGTCGCCGGAGCGGAGGAGGAGACGAGGGGGTCGACGATGGAGGAGCGACGACGAGGTCACAAGGGGGGAGCGGTCGTCGGAGACGAGAGGGAGGGAGGCAACGCTGGAGGAAGGGGGAGAGAAACGAGAGGGAGCGGTCGTCGGGGGGAGGCAACGCCGGAGGAAGGGGTCATCGGGGGGAGGCCTCGCCGGAGACGAGAGGGAGGGAGGCAACGCCGGAGGGACGGGGAGAGAAACGAGAGGGAGCGGTTGTAGGGGGGAAGCAACGTCGGAGGGAGGGGTCGTCGGGGGGAGGCCTCGTCGGAGGGGAGGAGCTCGTCGGGGGGGGGGAGCAGTCGTCGGAGACGAGAGGGGGAGGGGGAAAGAAACGAGCGCTCGGCGGGAGAATGAAAATTTGGGAAATAAAATGAAATCGATCGGGTTTCCAGAACCCTAAATGAAAGTTTTTAGCGACGTCTAAGTGAGACGTCGCTAGACGTCGCTGTTCAGTAATAGGATTGCGACGAAAATGATTAAATGTCGCCAAACGTCGCTGAATAAAAGACATCAGTGACGTTTTGCGACTACATAGCGACTTGTTCTTTCCAAACTATAATTACAGTCGCTAATAGTCGCTAAATGTCGCTGATAGTGACGTTCAGCGACGTCATTTACATACGTCGCTAAATACACAAAACATAGCGACATTTTTAACCGGCGTCGCTAATTTCGTCGCTAATTTGACATATTTTGGTAGTGTCATAAAGTTATGTTGACATTATAGTAAAATTAATAAGAAAACCCTACTTGAACAAAGTTGAATTTGTATACGTCCACACTATCGTGGCATGCTAAATTCATGGCGTTCAAGGTGTTGGTGAATTTCTTATTATTGTTTTGAGGGAATCAATATTTAATTAATTCAAAAAGTTTTTTTGCCCTACATAATTTTATTTATGTGATTCTCAGGATTTTAAAATAGGTTCTTTCAGTCCACTTATAGTGATTCTTAAAGAAAACAAACTTACTGGACCTAATTATATTGACTGGAAACGTAATTTGGATATTGTTCAGACTGCTGAGGAGTATAAATATGTACTTATTGAGGATTGCCCACCTAAGCCTGATGCTAACTCTGATGAAGAGGTCAAAGAGGCTTATAAGAAGTAGGAAAAGGCAGATGAGATGGTGCGGTGTTATATTCTGGCATCTATGTCAAATGTACTGCAACATCAGCATCAGGCCACGGCCACAGCTTATGACATAATGTATAACCTCAAGGAACTCTTCGGACATCAGAGTAGAGCAGCTAGGCAGTTTGTTATAAAATGTTTGATGAATACAAAAATGGTTGAGGGTACACAGTTAGGGATCATGTTCTCAAGATGATGGGTCATCTGAATGAGATGGAGATCCTTGGAGCTGAAATCGATAGGGAATCCCAGGTCGATATCATTCTCGGGACTCTGCCTAAATGTTTTAACAATTTTTGCATTAATTACAACTTGAATAAAAGGTTGTATAGTTTTGGAGAACGTGCAAAAGAGCTACAGGATGCTGAATCTCTTTTTAGGCAGAGTAGTCATCTTTTTGTTTCTGAAAAGGCTTCTACTTCTAAGCCAAAAGGCGGTAAGAAGAATATAACATTAAGAAATAGGCAAACTTAGCAAAGAAAAGCATGGGACCTCAAGGCGCGGTGAAAAAGCCGAAAGGCAAATGTTTTAAGTGCAAAGGGTCAGGACATTGGAAGACTAATTGTCCACTTCTCAAACAAAGGAACAAAGAAGGTATATCTCATTTACTAGTAGTTGAAACATGTTTAGCGGTGTTATCTACCGGCACCTGGTGTGTAGATACAGGAGCCACTAATCATGTCTGCAATACATTGCAGGGGTTCCAGAAAACCAGATGGCTCAATGATGGAGAGAGATGCTTGTTCATGGGTGATGCTACAAAAGTATCGGTCGTTGCATTAGGAGATGTTACTTTATCTTTTGGTAGAAGTAAGTCTTTGACATTGAGAAATTGTCTTTATGCACCTTCACTTAGAAGGAATTTAGTTTCTGTTTCTATGGTAGTTAAGGATGCATGTTCAGTTTGTTTTAATGATAATATTGTTATTAGAAAGAATAAACATTTTATCTGTTCTGGTGCATTGGTTGATAATCTGTATGTCATTAATCTTATTTCGCCCACAATGCAACTTATGGAATTGAATAATATGTCATCTAACTTAAATAAGAGAAAAGAACCTTCTTGTATGAACCAAACATATCTTTGGCACTTGCGATTAGGGCATATTAACCTAAGAAGGATTCAAAGACTGGTTGAAGATGGACCTTTGAGTTCATTGGAAGTGGAGGCTCTACTAGTCTGTGAATCCTGCTTGGAAGGTAAAATGACCAAAAGGCCTTTTACGGCAAAGGGATATAGGGCCAAAGATGTGTTGGAATTGGTTCATTTTGATTTGTGTGGACCCATGACTATCCAAGCTAGAGGTGTCTTTGAATATTTTGTCACATTTATTGACGATTATTATAGGTATGGATACATTTATTTGATGTGCCGTAAGTCTGAGTGCTTTGAAAAATTCAAAGAGTACAAGGCTGAAACGAAAAAATGTTATAGAAAATGTATCAAGCCATTATAATCAAATCGTGGTGGTGAGTACCTCTTTGGAGAGTTTAGGGATTATTTATCAGAGGCTGGGATTGCATCCCAATTGACTGCACCTGGAACGCCCCAGCAGAATGGTGTAGCCGAAAGAAGGAATAGAACTCTTATAGAGATGGTTAGATCAATGATGAGTTATTCGGATTTACCAGATTCATTTTGGAGATATGCCTTAGAGATTGCAGCTTATATTTTGAACTTGGTTCCTTCTAAGTCAGTACCTTTTACTCCTACAGAGCCGTGGATTGGGCGTAAGCCTAGTTTGAAACATATTCGCATTTGGGATAGTCCAGCACATGTGCTGAATAGGAAAGCAGATAAGTTAGAATATCGTACAAAAGTACGCTTATTTTTAGGCTATCCAAGAGGAACGAAAGGAGGTTTATTTTATAGTCCTAAGGATCAGAAGTTCATTGTTAGCACCAATGTCCGATTCTTAGAGGAAGACTATGTGATGAACCATAAACCCACAAGTAGAGTTGTTCTAGAAGAACTGAGAGGTGAGACACCAAGTACTTTAGTACCAATAGTACAAGAGGATGAACCACAAATAACTGCACAACGCGTCACAAATGTTATACCACAACCGATAGTGCCTCGTCGTAGTGGGAGGGTTGTGATACAACCTGATAGATATATGTTATTGGGAGAGTCGTCAGACTTTGTCCCTGAGGAACAAGATTATGATCCCTGTACCTACAATGAAGCACTCCCAGATAAAGATGCAGGATCTTGGCAAAAAGCAATAATATCTGAAATAGAATCTATGGATTATCATCAGGTCTGGGAGCTTGTAGAACCACCCGTTGGTGTAAAAGCCATTGGATTCAAGTGGGTCTATAAGAGAAAAAGAGGATTAGATGGTAAGGTTGAAACCTTTAAAGCTCGGCTTGTAGCAAAAGGATTTACTCAAAGAGAGGGTATCGATTATGAGGAAACCTTTTCTCCAGTAGCCATGCTTAAGTCTATTCGGATTCTTTTATCTATTGCAGCTCATCTCGATTATGAGATTTGGCAAATGGATGTCAAGACAGCTTTCCATAATAGAAATCTTGAGGAAGACATCTATATGAAGCAACCAGATGGGATCATTGAAAAGGGCTAAGAGCATTTTGTTTGTAAGCTCAAGAAGTCCATTTATGGACTTAAGCAAGATTCCAGATCTTGGCACATATGTTTTGATCAGGTGATAAAATCCTATAGATTTGATCAATGTCAGGATGAATCATGTGTACACAGAAAGTGTGACGAAAATGTGGTGGTGTTCCTAGTACTTTATGTGGATGACATCTTGCTCATTGGAAACAATGTGAAGGTGTTATCTGATGTAAGGGTATGGTTAACCAAACAATTTGATATGAAGGACTTGGGAGAAGCAGGTCACATCTTTGGGATCAAAGTTCCACGAGATCGCAAGAAAAGGATATTGGGCTTATCCCAAGCTTCCTATATCGATACTGTACTAACTCGTTTTAGTATGCAAAATTCTAAGAAAGTTTCTTACCTTTTAGACATGGAATTGCTCTATCAAAGGAGCAGTGTCCGAGGACACCTAAAGAGATAGAGAACATGAAGGCAGTTCTTTATGCTTCAGCAGTAGAAAGCTTAGTGTATGCAATGCTATGTACGAGACCAGACATCTGCTTTGCCGTAGGCATGGTCAGCAGATATCAGTCTAACCCAGGATAAGAGCACTGGACTGCCGTAAATCATATTTTGAAGTACCTGAAAAGGACTAAAGAGTATATGCTAGTTTACCAGGCAGATAGTTTAGTTCCCTTGGGGTATACAGACTCAGATTTTCAGTCAGATAGGGATTCCAGGAAATCTACCTCAGGTTATGTGTTTACTTTAGGAGGTGGAGCTATTTTGTGGAGGAGTATCAAAAAAAAATGTATTACTGATTCCACCATGGAAGTCGAGTATGTGGCAGCCTCTGAGACAACCAAATAAGCGGTTCGGCTCAGAAACTTTCTGTTGGACTTGGATGTGGTACCTAGTTTGCCTAAGTCTATTACACTTTATTGTGATAATAGTGGTGCAGTTGCAAACTCGAAGGAACCACGAGCCCATAAGACCGGTAAACGCATTGAGCGCATATACCACCTGATACGAGATTTCTTAAATAAAGAAAAATTTGATGTGATCAAGATAGCATCAGCCGACAACCTAGCTGATCCCTTTACAAAGAGCTTACCAGCTAAGGCTTTTGATAGTCATATTGAGGGAATGGGAGTCAGATGTGTAGCAGCATGGCTTTAAGTATAAGTGGAAGATTTATAACAGTATACTAAAAATCAATGCTTTGAGTATAAGTGGGAGATTGTTACGGTTATATACTAAAAGCATCACTTTTGTAGTAACCTTATTTCCTTAAATTTTGAATGAGAATCATATGGACAAATATTTGTATATTGTATTTGTTGCAAGTGTTAATACAAATGTCCGATATTCTATATCGTAGATAATATGGTGTGTGGTGTCACACAAAAGATCATATTATCAGTTCCCTATGGAGTATATAAATAGTTCACAACCTAGATGGACTTGGACAATCTATTGGAAAGGTTGTAGTGTAATCTGGTATTAGTCTATCTTGACTATAGGTTTACATTAGTACACTTTGTGTGTATTGAATATGACCACTTGAGATTGTTCTCTTTGTACTGACTACATAAGAGAACAAACACCTATATTATTATGGATGCTTGTGCTCTTAATCCGGATATAATAACAGACATGTATATGCAGTGTGCATTTCTTTGACTCATAAAAGAGTGAGATTCATTATGTATCAACAACCTCTATGAATTGGGTAATAACATTGTATGTATGATGGGCTATTGATTATAAATTGAATCCATGTCTCGATACATCGGGTTGATGATGTCCCCTTAAGGAGCTCATAAGGATTGTCATGTAAACCCTGCAGATGGATTATATCCGTCATAACAAATAAAGTTGAGCCATACTACTTAAGGATAAAAGATGTCGAATCAATATAGTTGTCAGTAACTTAATTTGATCGACGAACATACGATATCTTAACATGGGGAGCCAAACGAGCATATAATAAAAGGAGCCCACAAACATAATTTGGAATTAGAGAGGTAGTACTATAATAGCTCATTAGTGGACCGAGCTATTGTTAATGGGCCTGGATTGTGTGTTCGGGCTGAACATGGGATATTCAGATCCGTTAGGAGGCCTAACCCTAATTTCTCCTCATGGTCCCTGCCGTAGCCTATATATATCCTCTATTCTCTAGCCGCCAGATTACTGATCAGAAATCTGAAGCTTTCTCTAAATTCGTGATTCACGTAAGGAGAGAAAGAGAGGGCTGCCAAGGAGAAGAAAAGGTTGGGAGATCGTCGCCCACACGACGTCCAACTCAAGGAAGGAATACGTACAGAAGATCTGGGGGTCGTCCGCTCGAGATTGCCAGGAATTACTTATCTTCTTTCTGCCGCAAGTATAATTCGTGAACCCTAGTTTCCGCCTATGAAGGGTTAGAACACGTATTAAATCTGTTTAACTTTCTATCGATCAATACGCACACCAAAGTAAGGGTCCTAGAAATACCCAGTTCCATCAGTTCAGACATAAGCAAGTCCAAATTCTGACACGACAAACCTCATATAGTCGTGACCGAGGATCAAGGTTTTAGGCACAATTAAAAACAAATCCAAACGTGATCAAAATCGAAATTCGACATAATTATAGATAAGGTCAATCTAACCTTGGTCGACTGTATTAGATATGATGAAGGGTATGACGGCAGCATAGGCATTACCAAACATAAAATTTCGGTATGATCAACGATAGTATGAAGCTTAATCGTGATTAGAACAGAACTTAGTCACTAGTAAAAATTAAATCGAAAGTTAAAGCAAGAGTGGTAATAGCATTGAAATCGAATCATGATTAAAAATTTTTTAAGTCTCGGCATGATCTAAGTTGATCATCAAAACAAGATTTAGGCAAGATGAGGAACAAGGTCATCGAAGTCTGAGCACAAGCATCCAAGGATGGAAATCTAGGTCACAATTGAATTTGAAGTCATTTAAGTCTAGTCAACAATCAAGACTTTTTGGCACGATAAATAAGATGACAAAAATCGATTGGTCATAATCAGAGGGGATCAAAATCTTTATGATATTGAAATTTAAGAAACAATTCAAGGATAAGGAATTGAATTTCTTCTGTTATGACAGAAAACCAAAATGTAGGATTTGTAGAAGGAAGTTGGGGTAATCATCTCGCTCTGCTTCGACTACTACTAAGATCCAAAAAATTTAGTCATGAAGATGACCACACATGAAGCATATTCTTGTTATAACTCCCGATTAATCTTTTCTTTCTTTTTCATCGGATTTGTAATCCTTTCGACTTAGTAATCTTGAAAGTCCAAATTCCTCTACATTGTCCTAAATGTTAATTTAATCCTTGTATTAGAATTTATAAAATTCTTGGACATTGTCAAAATCTATACTCCTATTAATGCCACTACAACTAAAAATTCATTTCTCAATATATAAATCAACCTCCACATATCTTTCAATTATACCTTTAGATATCACCCTTCTTAAATTTGGTAATCTTACAAAATCTCTAGATTTTCTTATAACTCAAAAAAAATTACACCAGATCTCAATCATTCTCTACCAATACTTATTTAATTTAGCATCATCATTGCATGCAACCATAATATCCTTTCCATGTATCATGAATCCCTAAATTTAGTAGTTTGTCTTAATTCGAAATGAAACATCTCAAGAATCAGTAACTTTAAAATATTTAGGTTCCCAAAATCCAGTCGACCTCGAATATCCTCAGCAGCTGTAAAAATACAACTATAAAATATTACAGTTTTATGCACATTCCAATTCTTGAAATCCTTCTTCGTTCCTCCTAAAATAATACATACTCAAAATAATTCTCCAAGTGTAATCATTTCCAAATTGATAATATCGGCCTCTTGATTTCATTTCAAATCTCAGTCATATTTCAACCCAAATTTTATCTAAATGTCCAAAATCTCATATTCCTACCAAGATACCACTTGATAAAAAATTCATCTTCCACAAGATAGATGATTACGATACTTCCTCGACTTTTTTCCAAGGTACAGAGATATGAGAATTTCAAAATTTTCAAAGTGTAGATAACAGATGTAGATACGAGATAGTTGATTAATGTAAGTAGGACAAGGCTAATTAAGACAAGGGAATAATGGTAAGACAAGAAATAATGGTAGGAATTGTTCTTGCTCATTTGGTCAAAAGAAGTGAATCAATTTAAGATATGATCTGATAACCATACACGTCTATCCGAAATCATGTTGCCATAATTTTCATCACGCTAGTAAGCATAGCTGCAATAAACAATAGAGTCCATAACTAAGGTATACACCCTATAATCATGTTATCTAGATTCCTTACCACGCCAACCTGTATGGCTGCAAGAAAATCTAAATTCCATAACTAGGATAGTATACCAAAAATCAGGCTCCATGTCCTCGTCATGCTAGCTTGTATGACTGCGATAAATTCTAAACTCCATAAATAAAGTAGACATTTACCCTTCTCATTGTACTCATCAAATATGTTATCAGAATATATCTTAACTCAATTCATAAAAACTTATCTAGAAACAAAATCAAAGTCAACAACGAACATCAAGATTCAAAATTTTTATCAACGAATCAAGGATAAGTAAATGGAAACAAGCGAAAATAGATTTCGAGGTAGGGTTTAGAGGGATGTTCTCAGAAAATGGCCCAAAGGTACTATCTAGGTCAGATTCCTGGAACATAATCTAAAACAAATGTTAACCTTCATATAAGATTGGCTAATCATATTCTCTTCTCAACCTAGATGATATATAAGTTTAACTTCTACTTTCTAGTTTCCTCTGGGGTCCATAAACTCACCCTAATAAAAGAATAGGGTTTGGTAATGGACAGATGTTTCAAAATCAGGACGAATAGAAGTAAGTGGGAAACAGACTCGAAAAACTTACGAAATAAGACTCCCAGAGGTCATCCCTGGAATCTATCAAGAGTTCCTAATATGTGGCTGCGTACCAAAATCCTAAAATATTCCATGACTCAATCTTAATCCTAGGACAGGCTTGCAGTAGTACAAATAAGCTCAAGTACTACCACGACTTCCTATTATTAGTAAAGACTGACCTGTATGGGCCACCACTAAAAATGTGTCATGACCCGTACCCAGATATTCGGGTACGAATACGTGGGCCACGCCCAGCCTACACCGCAGCATCGGCGGTAGAGTGCTGTCAAGTACCCGATACTAACTACAACATTTAAAAGATCCATAACTATAAATGTACTCAAATCATATCACAAAAGCTAAGGAAGATAAGACAAGTAAGATAACAATATTACTAGAACAACTAAAATCTACAAAGGATCATATGAGACAAGAAATGAAACGGAGGAAAAATAATAACAAAACTAAAATAACTACCAGACTTAGAACTCCTGGAATACAACTCACGGTGAAAGAATATCGAGATCCGCCTCAGCTAGCATCATCATGTAGTCCAATAATGAGGGCATAACTACTCCTAAAAATATTGTCAACGTATCCAGTCAGGATGGAAACGAGTACATAAACTAACATCAGTTCCATATGAATTGACAAATTCTATAAGAGACAATTATAATAAAATACAAGATAAAATATCAAGACTGGAATATAAACAAGATATATAAAATTGGATATCATGTCAGGGTATGAAATACTGGAATGTAGAATAGTACAGTAATATCTGATGTATAATATAAATATAAACGGTGCCTTGAGATATTAGAGCATTATGTGATCGGCTTGGGTCAAGACTAGGCTCTTCCATTTGGCCGGCTATGAGTCAGGAAATACAAGAAAAAATAAGATCAGGCCGACCGCAATGAAAAGCTATGAGGCAAGTAGTAACATAGGTCAGGCTTTACCCTATGTGAGGTAAGGGTAATGCTAGGATGCAAGTAGTAACAAAAATACATGAGGGGTATTGATCACATAACCACTAATAACTCTCCATCCTCGAATCTTATATGGATCCGGACATGTCACGTCATGACACGGGATTCTCTAAGAGGCTAGCAAATCCCCTTAGGAATCGACATCTATACAAGTACAGAAAATAAGACGAACAATGTACCAATGTACCATGGTAATCCAGGAATAACATCTCATGACAGGATCCGACGTATACTAGTCTATGTACCATCGTGTCGGAATCAAGTAAAACACTACAACTGAGTCGAATATAGTAGATATCAAGACAATGAAAACTATCAGAGAATGTACTCGCCTGCTGTCCTGAGCAATAAGTGAGGGTCTATACTTGAATCGACGTCACAGAGACCTAATATGAATTTATAGAGTTACTTACTATTCTAGAGTAAATAATATATATAAATACATTAATTATATGCTTCTGGGCCTATTCTAGGTCAAACTCAGTCAAATTAAGTTAAAGGTTGACTTACAGTTGACTTTGGTCAACTGGTCAACTCTGGTCAACTCCTAGTCCACTATAGGTTAAACTAGGTCAAAGCCAGTCCCTATAATCATACACATGGTCAACTTATCAATTTCAGTGATGTGAAATCACTGGAATCGACGGATCTCAATTTCGATGCACGAATCTCAAAATACGAACCAAAAAGAGAAGGATTATAACAAACGAGGATAGATAAGGAAAAAATCTATAGACGTTGTCGGATGATAAAAAACCATCACCAAAGTGTCCAAAATGGTCAAAATAGCTAGAATAGCCTGCCCATAAGTCCAATTTGGACACAGGAGCAAGAAGGTAATTTTGGATCAAAATGATGTCCGACGTTGGACCCACTTTGCACCAAAAAATGTGTCAGGATAAAAGTGCTCAAAACCTTAGCAAAATATATGTTAACGAATCCAGAATGACGATAAGAACTCTATAGGACCAATTGGTATGATAGCAATACCTATATAAAGAGAACTGGCTCTGATACCAATTGTAGGACCGATTGTAAAGCGCAATACTCTAGAGAGGGGTGAATAGAGTAGGCAGCAGAAATTAACTATTTAAAAAAGTTAGTAACAAGATCACATAATATATATATCACAGATATGTAAATGAAAAGTAGAGAGTAGAGAGCAAACACAAACACAAGGATGTATACTGGTTTCCCTCTTGTCAGGACTTGTCCAGTCGGAAGAACTCTAGCTTCCAGTTGAATCCACTATTAGAAAATCACCATAAGTTTTCATCCGAAGTTCTTGCAACTTCTACAACACGAGCTTTGATTCGAAGTACTCGACCAACTTCAATTGTGAAGTGTCTATCTTCAATCAAGCCTCTGATTATAATCGCTTGAAGCTTCTAGACTGTACCGTACTGGCAAATCGACTAGAGGATTGTAACTGGCTTGGGATTTGAAAATGAATAGCTCAGAACACTTTGAAAGAAGTTAAGCTTATAGAGAAGAGATATGAAAGTGAATTGGTGTGTTGAAATGATCGAAATTCTTTTCTATTTATAGCTTTTCTAATGGCAAAATTCTGACAGAATTCGGGCAGAATTCGAGCAGAACTCTATGAGAAAATCTCGTTGGGATCCGTAACTGCAGAAAGACCAAGTTCAAAAACAACGTTCACTAACCGAACTCTGGCCGAATTCGGGCTGAACTCGGGCCGAATTCTCCTGGAGTTCTGTCAGGGTTTTTGCAAATTGGTTCTTGGGCTTTTTGAAATGTCAAACAGTTAGGAAGTAGTTTAGGATTTTGTAAGTGGGCCTCTTTTCAAAATAAAAGGATATTTTTTTTGGATAGCCTATTTGCCAGTACGATGCAGTGTACATTGTATTCCTAGACTCAATAAATATGAAAAATTATATTAAGAAAATAAGAAAACCAAGAGCCCTTTGATGACGTCTTTCTTCAAATATTTGAGCAGATTTGAAGACGCCTTTTTCACTTGACGGAGGTCGTCCAAAGATAAACGCCTTTTTCTCTTGACTTGAAGATGCCTTTCTTCTTTTATAACGTCGTCTTTGGCCCATCAATAAATCTCCATTGCATATGTCCTGGTTTGATCATGTTTGATCATGCTTACTGCATGTCTAAGAACATGTTAGACGAACAAAACATTATGATACAAGCATAGCAATATAATATAGAACATTTAGGACAATGCTAATATTAGGACAATGCTAAGTTTAAGTAGCAACATGATAGTAATTACATAAATATTAGTGATGTCATTATGGTAAACTTAATTAATTAGCCATATTCAAAAACATGATATAATCATTGGGCTAACCAACTCAACGGTATATCCGGAATTGGATTCCGATGATCCGATCTCAAAATGGTCCGTTGACTAGGATATTGAAATTCGATTTGCACGAAAATACATGCCAGAGCCAATATCCATAAATCTAACAAAGTATATGTCAACGAGTCCAGAATGACGATACGAACTCAAGGTATATCCGAATTTGGATTCCGATAAGCCGGTCTCAAAATGGTCTGTTGACCAGGACTTTGAAATTCTAGTTTGTACGGAAATGCATGCCAGAATCAAAGTCCACTAAATCTTGTAAAGTATATGTCAACGAGTCCAGAATGACAATACAAACTCAACTGTGTATCCGAAATTTGATTCCGATGAGCCGATCTCAAAATGGTCTATTGACTCAAACTGTGGGGCCCGCCTTACATTGAAATGTGTGTTGGAGCCCACGTCCTTCAAATCAAGCAAAATTTATATGAATTCATGCTAGAACGATGCCATGAGTCTACTAGTAGTGTCAGAATTTGAATATGGAGTCCCAGGTACAAAATTAGAATTTTATAAGTTAGAAATTATGAATTCGGACGGCCAACTTTGGCGTCAAATTCAACCAATCAAACTAGCTCACAATGAAACAAAATGTAAGGGAAAAAAAGATGGTTATACCAGTTGTGCATAAAAACTAGTGGCATGGCAAACGAAGCTGCAATGGCAAAAATATGAGTCCAAAAAATTTGCTCCACAAAACTATCAAAATATACACAATTTAAATGGTCAACTTGGTGGCCGATTTTGTCAATAAAAATGACGGAATGAACGACTAAATTTTGACAGAGGCAAAGGGTTATATAACGAGATTGAGACAAAAGAAATGGATCGACAATCCAACGATCGAATTCCTCGAAAAATGTGCACGAAGTCGTTGACCCGAGAATGAATTCTGACTTTGATTTCCTGCGCACGTCGACAGGATCTCGTGCGAAACGCACGGATCGACTGTTCCTCACGTCGGTGGCAAAGGTGGCCGCAAGGGAAAGCCTCGTCGAAGGTCTCCAGGCCGAGTTGGTATCGCAGACGGGGTCGTGGCGGCCGTCGTCATGCGGTGGTGGCCCGTCAGTATACTGCTGCTGCAGCCGCTGGTGCTTATGCTGCTGTGCCACAGCTGCTGCTGTTGGCTACAGTTGCTGTTGCTGGCCATAGCCCTCGAGGGGAAGAAGGAGGAGAAGAAAGAAAAAAAGATGATTGTGGTGATATGGTGTTAATGGTAGCGATGGTGAGAGTGATGGTGGTGGTGGTAATGTTAATATGAACAAGAAGAAGAAGAAGAAGAAGAAGAAGAAGAAGAAGAAGATGATGATGATGATGATGATGATGATGATGATGATGATGATGATGATGATGATGATGATGATAATGATAAAAAAGAAAAATAAGAGGAGGGGGTGTCGGCTGGATGAGTAGGGGGCTGCTGCTGTGAGGTGATGGGAGAGAGAGATTTGAGTATACTAAGGAGAGAGAGGGAGTGTGTGATATTTGTATTAAAGAAAGAGAGAAAAAGAGAGAGAAAAAATGAGAGAGGGGTGTGTGGTCGACTAGATAAGGGGAAGGGTGTGCTGTGATAGTGATACGGTGTTTGTGTGTGTGAGTTGTATAAAGGAGAGAGAAAGAGAGATATGTTATTTATTAGAAAAGGGAGAGAGAAATAGATATTTACAAGTGTAGAGAGAGAGAATGAAATATCTACAAAGTATAGAAAGAGATATTTATGTAGGGTATTTGGGTAGTCATGAGAGGGACCTACATAAAATCTGGTTGGGTGTTGGGTCAAGTTTGGCTAAATTGGAATAGGTTTGGTCATAATTATAAATTTAAGTCATTTATAATCATTGAAGAAATATGAGCATGCGGGAGATCAACCGGGTGGCACGCAAGTGACACGTGCATAGTAGGCTAAAAATAGATCAAAACCTATATTGGGTCGATTAGATTGGACCGATGGCGAGTCCTGAAATTAAATTGGAAGTTAGATCAGGTTTTATGGTAGATGATCAATTGGCCTAAATTGACCCGAAAGTTGCGCGATACAAAAAGAGCACAAGGGAACAAATTTGAGTGGGACATGATATATAAAAATGAAGATAATCTTGTCTACTACAAACTCATAAAGGAAGTTTCCAGAGATTGACATCTCTGACGCTCCAGAAATCAAAGTCGCAGAAAAGAGCATTTAATGATCAAAAATAATTAAATAAAAATGAATTATCGAAAATAATTTATTTAGAAAATTTAAAAGAAATCTCTAAAATTCAAGAGGCTCACAAGGCTCCTTCCCATCGAAGGGTATGAGCGTCTGCAGATTGTATATGGAAGATGGATCACATTATCCCATTCGGCATGATGTGGTTGTCGAATCCCCATCTTTTGGAGTGTTGTTTGCTTTTCTTTGGCATCATAGCGAGCGTATAACTCTTGGAGGGCCTGTTGCATCTCAGTTGATATTACAGGTCCTGTTGTCAACGGAGTAGACAACGATGGTGCTGCTTGGTTCACGAGGGAAAGGACATTGGATCTACCATTATCTGTTGGGTCAGGAGCAGGAGTGGAGGCAGCGGAAGTCAACCTCTCCTTGTTCTCCAGGATGACAGAAGCTAAAGACTGCATAGTTATATTTAACGTATTTAGGCTGGTCTCAAGAGCTTTTATACGTTTCAGCTGACTATAGACTTCGCTGCTTTTTGCGTTGTCGCCGTCGGCCATGAACACGGACATCATGTGTGGATAGGTTGAAGAGACAGTTGATCTCTCGATCTCTGGCTTGGACACCTGAGTCCCATCGTCTTTAGGATAGACTAGAAGGTTGCAATCTTCCTCAGGCTTATTGTAGTTGCTACCCCCAGTTTGTTGGCTAGCTGTGCCTGCAGAGGAATCTGTGTCATACAATCCTTCGTTGGATTGGAATACGGGATTGTCATGAATGGTGGAGGACTGGTCACCCTCAGCATCTAACGTAGCATCTCCTTGCGGAAAGGAGCCAGACATGGCGCGCGTGTGTTAGAACACACCTGTGTTGGGCACTTTCATCTTGCTACTCCTAGGCCACTTGTTGGGCTTGTGGACCGAGGTAGAAGGATTTTTGGCCAACTGTTTGAGAGATAGAGAACCCCGCGTCGCGTTGTATGGAGCATCACGGAGTTCCTCTTCTTTTTCGCTTGACGACCCCTGATCGAGTACCTGATGTACAGCCGCCATTGGTCGCAGTCTTTGGAAGATAGATTGTCTCGTCGGTAACGACATGGCTGCTTGGTGACAGCAACAGTTGATGGTGATCTGGGAACAAATATGCCTTTGTTTAGACATACCATACGCCGCAGGCTCCTCTTCTATTTTATGCTTGTTGGAAAGCGTTGGGGTCTTCATTCCTGCACTCCCATTATATGCGCAGGAAAGCTGCGTGCAGGAGTGAGGATACGGAGATAGCTTCTCTCTTCTTAGTTCCTACACACGGGACACGCTTAGGTCCTGATCAGAAAGTTGTTGATGAGGTAGTCTCCTTCCATGCTTATAGGAACACTGTTCGCGTGAGTCCTTCTCAGTAGAGTGTACACTCTGGCTTGAGTTGTGCACATGAGTGATCAAGCGACGGCCGGGTTCTACCGGTCGAGGCGTTCAGTCACTCGGACCAGTTTTGTATAGCTTTTCATTGGCTGCGCGTGTGACTGTCAACGCGGGCCTTTGGTCGACTATTGGCATAGCACGTTGGTTGCACAAGGCGCGTGCTGTCTTGGATTTCTTCCTACTACCCCCAGAAGGTACGTAGTATTCAGAATCCAATATAGTGGTTGGTATAGCACTTTTGCTGCATAGGGCACGTGCTGTCTTGGATCTCTTTAAATTACCTCCGGGAGGTGTGTAACGTTCAGCATCCAATGTAGCCTTACCCGATGGGTAGGTAATTATGTCAAAGACAGACCTTTTCGTTGGCACCGCTCCCTCCGTAAGTGGTTGAGCTACTGCACGCTTCCTTCGGCGTTGTGCCTTTGTTAGGCCTACCACAGGAGAGCCATACTCTTCGATGTTCTTTTCCGGAGTAGGAATCGAGCGAGGCAGCATGGCGGCAGTAGCCGAAATCTTCTTTGGGACTTCGTCGGTCAGGGTGTTCTAGAGCGTAGTCCTCTCCGTCATGCTGCTCGTCGCAGCTGCCTTCGGCACCCAGGTGTGTTTGCCAATAAATATCAAAGACAGGTATTACAGAAATACTAAAATTGACTGCAAACTCGCTTGTACAAAGAAGAGCCTAGAAAGAAATCCTAGGAAACAATCTAAGTACAATTGTTTAGTTTTTGATTCTGGAGGGTGACGATGGAGGCTCGGGAAAGTATATCAACTCTGTCTTACTCCTTGGACTATCTGACGCAGCCTTTAGCTCTTGAAGAAATTGCCTTTCGAAGGTTGCCAGCCTTTTTTAGGGGTGTGGCACCCTGGTATTTATAGTGATATGTATTTTGAGCCGTATAGATGGCCTGAGGCCACATGGCTAATCAGCACGTGAAGACCCGTTCTTTGGCCGCCAGCTGTCGATTTGTTGGGATTTTGTTGCAGCAAATTTGGGTGGTTGAGACTTGGTCAGCCTGCCACTTGTCCTAGATAGGAATCATTTTGAGCCGCATGAGTCTCTCAGTTTTCGACCTTGTTGGGCTGCATGAGACTTATGCGGCTTAAGTCACAATCTTTCTTAGTCCGCATATAGCTTAAGGACTTTTAAGCAGCATAGATTTTGTATTTTGGGCCGCATAAAGCTCATGCGGCTTGGGTTACAGTCACCCTTGGCCGCATGAAGTTCGAAGACTTTAGGGTCGTATATGTTTGAGCCGCATAAGGTTCATGCAGCTTGGATAACACTCCTTCTGGCCGCATAAAAGCGTATGAACCCTGCTTTTGGCGATATGACATTTTGTCTGCTCATGTCTCACGTCATATCTTTTTGTCAGAGCTGTCATTTTTATTAGTTTTGACAGAACTTGTCAGCTTTATCAGACGAACTGATCAACTTGGCCGCATATCTTTCTTCTGTGGCTCGAATCAGTTTGGTTGTCGACAGGCCGCATAGGGTGTTGAATCTGTCATACGGCTCTCCTTTATGCGGATCTGTTTGGCCTAAAGTACATATACGGCAAATTGTGATCCGCATGATTCCCATTTTTTCCATGCTTCTACAAGACCCCCTTCAAAGTTTTCAAATTACAAATTTGGAATATTTTGAATAAGAAGCATGGAGATATGTCAAGCCGCAGGGAGTCTTCAAGTCAGGAGAGATTTCTAGTCATAAGGAGTTCTTGAGCCGCAGAGAGACTTCGAGCCGCAGAGGGATCTTGAAGTCAGGAATGACTTTTAGCCGCAGGGAGGTTTTGAGCCGCAGAGAGACCCCATCCAGCCTGCCAGCTGTCACTGCTACATTTAATTTTCTTGATTCGGTTGTTCATCTCTTTTTGAGATAAAGTCGACGGCTACTAGGGATAAAATCCCCAAACGTCGTCAATATCTTTAATGATCTCGAGAATCGAAGAGGCAATCTTCAAGATAAAGCCGACGGTTATTAGGGATAAAGTCCCAAAACGTCGTCATTATCTTTAATGATCTCGAGAATCGAAGAGGCACTTTTCAGAAACTCTATAAGTAGGGGTCATTCGGAGAGAGATTTTTCTCTTTCATCTTCTTCTCCTTCGACTTCATCATACTTTATGCTATGGCTCCAAAAGCTTCCAAGTCGACTGGTACGGCGGCCAAAAAAAGGGACTTGCTTCTCCGTCGAGAGCTGCAGACTCTCCTTCCATTCATCCCGACGTGCAACCCCCTATCAAGAGTAAGGATGGTGGGAATGCGACGACTGAAATTTTGAATGGCTATATCGCATATTTTATGCGTGGGCCTATCATATACTGTCTCTGTGCTTTATGCCTAGTCGATGCATGCCCTATCTCATTTGGACCGCATATGTTCTGTATGATAGGGCCACATGGGATGAGTCGCATAAGCGCTACTCATTCAAACTTGAACCGCATAAGTGCCCCATGACTGAGCCACATAAGTACTTCGTGACTGAGCCGCATAAGTACCTCATGACTGAGCCGTATGAGTACTTTATGACTGAGCTGCATAAACTGCATAAATGCCTCATGATTGAGCCGTATGAGCACTTCATGACTGAGCCGCATGAATACTGCATAACTGGGTCGCATAATAGCCTCATGACTGAGCCACATTAGCAATTTATGACTGGGCCGCATGAACCATGTAGGTGCCTTATGACTGAGCCGCATGAGTACTCCATGACTGAGCCGCTTGAGTTCTGTTTGGCTAGGCTGTATAGCTGAAAAAAACAGAGTCCTTTGTTTTCTTTTCGGTACTACGCCCTTTTTCCATGTTTTGTAGGGATCTGGCTAGCAAACTTCTCCAGGACCGATGTCGGCAATAGAGTAAAAATACACCATTCTGACACATACATCAAACAGCTCAAAACTCCTCATGCTTTGGAAGAGTTTTCCTCGCGCCATTTTGGTATACACATCAAATAACACAGAACTCTTCATGCTTCGGAAGAGTTTTCCCCAGGTGGTAGGAAGAACCTTTATACCTTGGAGAGTTAGATGATGGTCAGGCATCATCATGAATGTCCTATCTTCATAGCTCTCCAAATAGGCGAAACCACCATCAGGGATGCTGTTTTGAAGGTATGGTCTTTCGGAGGTGCAGGGCTACGGTATCCGCAATACGGAGGGGAGAACAGCATGATATATTTGCCCTCCTCCGGGTACCTCCTTGGATATTTAATAGCCTTGTTTGCTTCTCAGCAGTAAAACATGACTTTCGAGGGCCACAAAACTGATTTTTGGTGAAGGCGAAGTGCTGTCAAACTGACCAAACTATGTATTGCTAGATTTTTCTTTCTTTATTTTCTGCTGTTGATGTAGTCCTATAAATGTAACTGATTTTGAATAAAGAGAATACGTTCACTCCATTCTTTATTTGTGGTATATTGTGGTGCTTGTACAGCATTTTTGTTTGATAAAGGACATCCCACTGGAGGATTTTTTGTGGACCTATTGCCCTTTTGAGCATCTGGAAATACGAGCAAATAGATTTGAATGATATTTTGTGGACCTACTACTCTTTAGTATACCGGTCGTGCGAGTAATAGATTAGGATAACTTTTATGGATTTATTACCCTTTTTGTGTACTAGCGATACGAGTACTGATAATAAGTGGAGAGAAAACCAGTATATTAACTCAGAGGTAATGAGGACATGTAAATATGGGTCTAAAGTAGAGCCTTCCTACTCAGAGGTAATGAGGATGTGGTAGGAGTGGGCCTAATAGGGATACACAGAACAACTCAGAGGTACTATCAACGTGGAAGTTCTATGTATTGGGTGATTTGTTTGTGATGGACGAGAAAACAACTCAGAGGTAATATGGACGTGGTTGTTTTTCCCGTTGGAGAATTTTGTGGACCTATTACCCTTTTTGTGCACTGGTGGTGCGAGTAATAGAATTTGAGACAAACTCTGGTAGAAAAAAGTATTTAGTGTGGAAGTTCATAGGTATGACCAGAAGATGAGATATGAATCCACTCGGAGTAGTCAGAGGGCAAGTTCAGTGGTACCTGAGGGTACATAACTCAACAATCTAAGAAATTTGAGGTCAGAGTGTAAGTTCAGTAATACCAGAGGGTACATAACTCACAATCTGAGAGAGAGTTGGAAGATGTCGTTTAGACATAATATTTCTTGAGGAACTTGCCGTTGATGGGCATCATGAGCAAGTCTCTATTTTGTTTTACGAGACGGTACGCGTCGTTGGAGAATACGGTCTCGATGATGAACGGACCCTCCCATTTAGGCTGGAATTTGTCGGGGGTCTTGTGAGTCATGACCATGTGTCTACGAATGACCAAGACAAGATCGCTGATTTGGAATATTCTCTATTTGACTTTCTTGTTGAAAGCTCGAGAGATACGCACTTGGTAGAGCTCTATGCTTTGTTGAGCTTGTAAATGCTTCTCGTCTAACGCTTCCAACTCTTGTAGCCGTCGGCGGTAGTTATCGTCCGACATTAACCGGTAAGTAAGGGCCACTCGAAGTGAGCAGATTTGAGTCTCCAATGGGAGGACTGCCTCGCTCCCATAAACCAAGAAGAACGGTATATTTCCTGTAGCCGTCTGAATCGTGGTACGATACGCCCATAAGCACTTACCAATCTTTTCATTCCAGTCGCGTTTGTTTGAAGACACAAACTTTTGAGGAGCTTGCTTATGGTTTTGTTGAAAGCTTCAGCCAGACCGTTAGCCGACGGGTTATATGCTGTCGAGGCCATGTTCTGAATTCGATTTTTATCACAAAATCGATAGAAAGGGTGGCTTGCGAACTGCGGACCATTGTCGTGAATAATCCCAAGGTAGTCCAAAACGGTAGATGATGTGATATTTTATGAAGCTAATCACATTCGATGTCTTAACATCTGCCAGCGGAACAGCTTTCGTCCATTTGGAGAAGTAATCGGTGATTGCAAGTATGAACCGATGCCCCCTAGACGACGGTTGGGTGATTGGCCCAATGATGTCCATTCCCCATGCTTCAAATGGCCAAGAGACCACTGTCAGGTACAAAAATTCGGATGGCAGATGTATAAAATCGGTATGGATCTGGCAAGCCTTACACTTCTTAAAATAATCAACTGCATCTGCTACCATTGTAGGACAGTAATAACCCATCCGACGAAGACGATCCTACAATTTTAGGCCAGGTTGGTGAGCTCCACAAGTGCCATCGTGAGCCTCGCATAAGGCTTCTTTGGCTTCTGCATTTGACAGGCATCTTAACAGTAGCCCATCGTAGGATCGTCGATATAACATTTTTGTTTATGTATCATAGAAGAATCTGAGAGAGCGCCTTCTGATTGAAGTTGCTTCCTTCATATTTTTTGGTAGAATTCCGTAGACTGTAAAGTCGATGAGCGGGCGTCTATAGTCTTGTATGTCGTTGGTTATCTAGGCGGAGTAACTCGTATCCAGTTGAACAATGTTTTTGGGATAGACCAGCTCATGGCCTATTACGTCGACTAGATGATGAGTATCATTTAGAAGTGCCAATGAAGCGGCGAGGCCTGCTAGGGCATCGGCTTTGATATTTTGGAGTCTAGGAACATGTTCTATAAAGAACCCTTCTAAGGTTGCAATGATGGCAATTGATGTCTGATAGTAGGGAATCATGTCCTTATTGTGAACCTCGTATGAACCTCGGATCTGGTTAACAACCAACTGTGAGTCACCATATACTTCCAGGTACTTGATCTCCACTTCTTTTACGGGTTAGAGTCCGATGATTTGAGCGTTATATTCGGCTATGTTGTTTGAACAGGGTTCCACAAGAGAATATGCCCGATTGACCACCAACCAAGAGGGAGAAATTAATACTACCCCGACTCCAGCGACGATATCACCTTGTGGCCCCGTTTTTGAAGCACCGTCAAAGAACATTAGCCAAATGGCGTCATACGAAGTCATGTTTGAGGCGATGACTTCGTCGGGGATTTTTTCATAAATTCTAGCTGTTTTTGAGCCTAGATGGGCTGCTAAGAAGTCGGCCAGGGCTTGACCTTTGACATCCTTCTGCGGAACAAAAACCATGTCGTATAGGAATAATAGTATCGCCCAGGTGGCTAGACGAGAACTGAGTGTGTGTGTCTTGGTCATGAGAACCCTGAGAAGACTAACTCGTGAAACAACATGGATGGTCTGCCCTGTCACATAGTTTCGTATTTTCTGAATGGCGAACAGTAGGGCAAGGCAATCCTTCTCCACGATGGTATACTATGTTTCAGTCCTACCATCATCCGGCTGAGATAGTAAATGGCTTGTTCAGGTCCCGCATCATTATTCTGTGCTAGTAAAGCACCGAAGGAGTGTTCCATCGCCCGTACATAGAGCAGAAAGGGCTTTGTGGCGACCGGGGCTACCAGAACTGGCGGATTCGTCAGGTACTCCTTAATATCATCAAAGGCACGCTGACATTCCTCGTTCTATACGAAAGAGACACCTTTTCTCATGAGTTGAGTGAAGGGTTGACATCGCCCGGAGAGGTTAGATATGAACCTCCTGATATAGGCTAGTCTTCCCTGAAGGCCGTGGAGTTCACGGAGGTTCCTCGGTGGACTCATCTCCAGGATTGCTTTTGTTTTATCAAGATCTATGTGAATGTCCCAGGAAGTAATGACAAAGCCCATGAACTTCCCGCTGGACACGCCCAGGAAAGACTTGGTGGGATTCATCTTCAGGTTCTGTGCTCACATGAGGTCGAACGCTGTTCTCCAATTATGTAAGTGATCATTTTTGGAGCGGCTTTTGACGGCAATGTCATCAACGTAACACTCTACCGTCTTGCACAAATGATCTCTGAAGATGACACTTATAGCACGTTGATATGTAGCACCGGAGTTCTTCAGGACGAAGGTCATGACCGTATAACAATACACGTCGATCGGTATTCGGAATGATGTATGCTTCTCATCATTAGGAGACATTTTTATTTGATTGTATCCTAAAAAGCTATCCATAAAGGACATTCGCTCGAAGTCGCACGTATTATCGATCATTATGTTGGTGATCGGAAGTGGGAATTCATCCTTAGGGCCTGCCGTATTCAGATTGCAGAAGTCGATGCAAATTTGGATCTTTCTGTTCTTCTTGATGACTGGTACTATGTTAGCTACCCAGTCTAGGTGCTGCTCTTTACGGATGAAACCGCTAGCAATAAGCTTGTTTACTTCTGCTTCAATAGAGTTTATGATGTCTGGACGAAACTGCCGCTGTTGTTGTTTGACTAGTTTTCCGTCCGGATAAATGTTGAGCTTATGAAGTGCGATATCGGGATTTAGCCCAAGCATGTCTTCATAGCTTCAGGCAAAGACGTCGATGTATTATCTGACGAGTTACAACAACGACTCCCGCTTGCCGTCTGTCAAGCTTTTACTGACGAAGATTGGCTTTGGAGAGGATTTATCACCGAGGTTAATTTGCTTGACCTCATCTTCAGTGAGAGGGTCTCGTAGTTCAAAGCGCTTCTCCTATTGTGCATCCAGTTGTTGGACCCATGGCTCCAACTCAAACGGTTCGAGTAAGTCTTCGTCTTCCTCTTCAATATCAGCGGATGTCATGTTGACAGATAATATCTGTCTGAATATATCTCCAATGCTGCTATCGGAGTCATAAGAGGGTGACTTGGACGAATGAGAGTGCCACTCGCATTCGTCATCGGAACTTTCGGGCATTATTGGTGGTGTAACATATCCGAGGCCGTGTCTGGATTTGTGATAATGGTCCTGAGGTTTCCCTGCCAGTGTCGACGGCTGTAGAGGCAATCGTAGACCATTACCGTGATTCAGACCCGGGGTAGCCTCCATGTCGTACCATTGCTTTTGTATGAAGTACTTGGCTTGAGGACTATACAGGTAGAGCGGTAATCTTCCAACGTCGGGTCCGAGATCGAACTCTTGTGGCGTGAAAGATTGAGGAACTTATTTTCGGCCGAAGATGATCGTGTGATCCCATCCTCTTCTGTCTGGGACCAGGAAGTAAGCGCCTTTAATAGGAGCAAGTTGATTTGGGGTATGAACAATTGTCACCTGTGTGTACAGGTTAACGTCTAGACAGTCCTGTACAGCATATATTAGATTAGCCTTATCATACTTAGAATAGTCTAACGGCAGCCTCTTATTGATGAAATAAGAAATTTTGTCCACAGGAATTACATCATCAGGAGAGGGGCTATCCACCTGTGTAACCAGGTATTTGACGAGTTCTATTTCCTCTTCGGCTACCCCCTGCGAGCTTAGAGCCAGGATGCTGTCTTGGGCAACTTGACTACCAAGGGTTCAGCTTATGGTATTGACTTGCCTAAGGGTGTTGGATCGACACTTGGTTGCCGGCTCATCTTGGGAAGACGAATGACAATTTGCTCGGCAAGGGACTTTGTGTCTTCTGGTTGCCTTTGAGTGGATTTTGGCAATCGGATCACCATCGGAGTTACAGAGGGCCTCACATCTTCCTGTTGCCTTTGATTGGATTTCGGCAGTCGGATCACCATCAGCCCTATGACAAATTTTGGCTCCTGCCTGGATCTCGGGAGCCGGATGACCATTGGTTCCAACTGCGTAGGTGATGCAGAAGAACCGATCTTTATACAAAGTTACGACGAGGGGTACGGCCTTGCCCGGTTTACAGGCCTGGAGATGAATTCTCAAGGGTTTTTCTGGCCCTGTGATGGCCTGTAGTTCGTCAGTTATATGTTTTCTGGATTTGTCATATAGACACGCCTCCGAAGAGTAATAAGATTCAACCCCTTTGAAGGGATCGATGTCGGCAAATTTAGTCTTCACGAAGCCGTGCTTACTGACATACTTGAAGCATTGGTGAAGGGTGGATGGCACGATCAAATAGTCATGTATACACGAACGTCCCAGGAGGATATTGTAGGAGATGTCTACATCTATGACGTAGCAGGTAACCTCTGTCTTCAGGTCCCCAATCTGACATTTCAATCGGATCTTCCCTAGGGGATAGCTCATTCTCGAGTTGAAACCGCTAATGGCAGTGTTGGTCGCCGCTAGTCGGTGCATAGGGATGCCAAGAAGTTTTAGCAAACTTTACTGAATGATACTTATTGACGAGCCAGGATCGATATGCATCCGATCCACCTTGATGTCTTCTATGTATCCAGTGTAGTACAAGGGGCGATCATGAAAGTTGGACTTGATCAACATGTCCTGTGGAGTAAATATGATGTTGGGAATTGAATCTATGCCATTGCTGTCCAGTAGATCTGCTGACGGGTCTTCCCCTGGAGCCTTGACCTGAGCTAAATAGGCGTCAGCATTTTGGAGTGCTTCGCTCAATGTAACACCCACTTTTCTAAAATGAGGGTAATTTTGAACTTTTATAATTTTGATTAATCGATAATAAGATTTAACTCATGTTGTGATTTTTGGTAATTTTTTAATCAATTTAAAACTATTTAAAATATTGAATTGTGATTTTGATGGTTAACTAGTTAATTCCTAGTTTTGCTAAGCTTAGAGACTAACCATGGGGACCTAACCATGTGATTAGAATGACTATTTACAACTTTTTAGGCTAAGGGTATTTTGGTCATTTTATGACTTTTGAATTATTTAGGATTTTGATTAATTGGTGAATTTTAGATTATTTTAATAATATTTAAATTGATGTATTATGATTTTGGTCATTTTTCATATTTTAATATTTTGAGAAAATTTTATATTTTTAATATTGTTTTTATTGGATTTGTTTAGTCGGGTTTGAGTTTCGTCTCGTTCCGACTTGTATTGTGACCCGGATAGCTTGAACTCTAGATGGGACCCAATATTAAGTTAAGCATGGCTCACAAGACCCAACATTAAGTTAGTTAATTAAACTAATTTTTATCATGTTAGAATGGTTAAGTTAGAGACTCAAAAATAGATCATTTTGACCCCAAACTTGAACCTAGTCTAGACTTAACCATATGAGACTAGAGAGGGACAATTAGGACATTTTCCATTAGCCCTAATGGACTCTTTATGGCAGCCACCTTTAGGAGAGAATGATTCATTTCATTCATTACAATCTTGCCTCTTTTATTTTTTTTTTGTTCTTCCCCAATTTTAGAGAGCCTTCCCATTGATTTGATCTCCAAATCAAATCATTCCTCCACCAAACCTTCCCTCAATCATTCCCATTCTCCAAGGAAAGGGTGCTACCAAGGATTGGAAGAGAAGTGCAAGGAGGAGTGTCCACTTTGAGGGATCTTCGTATCGGAGCCGTGTCCTAAAGGATTTCATTGGGATTCCACTCCTAATAGGTAAAACCCATCCTCTAAATCGACTTCCTTTGCATATAAATTAGTTTTGAATCCGTAGGATCCATCCTCATGTATGTGTCCCATTTAGATTCAAATTTGAGGCCATTTGGAGCTCTCTTGAGGATTTTAGATATGTATCTTGTGTCCTACTTGATAGATCCCAGATTAGGACACCCCATGTGTATGTATGTATGATAATAGTTTAAATAGATATTTAAATATAGTTTTATAATGGTTAGAGAGTGGATTGATCTTAGTTAGGATGGTTAGAATGAGTTTCATTTGGATACCTATGTTTGTATCTAAGTATCTTGGCCTATATGTGTTCTTTTGTCAAATTCGTCATAATTTTCATCCACGTTTTTATTAACCAAAGCAACTTAGAAATATCATAACTTTTAGCTCAGAACTTCGATTTATCTTCCGTTTTTTTAAAAGAACCGTATCGAAGTTGGCTTTCCAAATATATATTTTAATAAGCCAAATTATTTCTTTAACTTTCTGTAGAATTATTTGAGTGTCAGCTGTACAAAAGACGAACGTGTTTCGATATTTTTGCGATTTTGGGAGCTTTCGGACCCAAAAATGCGATCCGTTTAAAGCTTCGAAAAGCTAACACAAAGGGCTACAACATACTTTAATCATAGAATTTAGTGAATGCCCAATTGGTACAGTATTGATTTTAAGTAGAAGAGTGACTATACGATATATGCATTTTGTGTAACCTATGAGCCTATGTAGTATGGATATTAAATGAATATAGAGTATGTAATGCATGATATGTTAGATGAATGAAATGATATATATATGATATATATTCTCTTTACATTAATGTATATATATGGTTGAATGCAAGCATGTAGGAATGCAATTAATATAATGCATATAAGCAATGCATGAATGAAAGAATGATATACAATGTATGCATGAAGATATATATGTAATGATAGATATGAATGCATAATGTATAAATATTGTAACATAATATATAATGATAACATGTATGGTAATATAGAGTATATGATACAAGCATGAATAAATGGAGAAAATACATTTATATAGGTAATATAGAATGTAATATATGAATGCAAGCATGCAAGATAATGTATTGTATCCATATATGATGTATTCAACTTAAAGATAATATAATATATGAAAGGAATGAATGAATGATAATATATAACATAATATGTAAGGTAATGCAAGGTATGAAATATATGATGTGTGCATGTTTGTATGTCTCTATGTTAATGTATGAAATGATATGAATATACAATGTATGCATATGTATGAAACATGTAGGTAATGCATAGATGCATGAATGAAATGAATGTTTGCAATATGTTAATATAAATACAAGTATCTAATATGCATGAATGTTAGTATAATAAAATACAAGTATACATGTATGTATCATGTAAATATAATATACATGATATGTATGTATGTATGTATACGAGGTAAGTATGTATATATGTATTTCTATAAACTGAGTTAACCTATAACCTTTTACACACATGCATTCATACACCCTTTGACATCATGTATCCCATGTCACATACACCTACCTATCACTAAATTTTAGAACATTAACACATATCCTTTCGCACACATGCCAAACACACACATACTCACTTACTCTTTACCTCTCTTTCTCTTTATATATATATATGTATGTGCCTATATATATAGCTTTCCTATATATATCTATGTATATGAATATGTGAATAGTGATGCATATATATATATATATATATATATATATATATATACATATATATATATATATATATATATATGTGTGTGTGTGTCTATATGTTATGAGTGTACTACAATATATTAGATATATATTGTTATGTGTATATGTGTTTGTGGTTTGGCTTAGGCATGATATAGCCTATAGCCTAGGGCTCTTAGCCTATGGTGTGTCTGTTTGCCTAGTGAAGTTTAGTTAGACTTGTTTAGTCTTGATTAGGCCTATAATTGACTAGTTAGACTAGTATAGACTTGTTTGGTTTAGGTTTGACCTAGTTGACGTAGTTTGACTAGTCTAGTTGACTAGAGTTGACCAAGTGTTGACTTTAGCCTAGTTTGACCTAGACAGCATGTAGATGCATTGTAGCAGTTTATTTCCTTACTTTAGATATGTTGTAACTTGTGTTGCTCTGATTAGGAGACAGACACCTCTCCTCAGGCAGTACACCCTCTTCGGACATTCAGTTATAAGGCGAGTACATTCTCTGATCATTTCATATCTTGTTTAGGATTTATTTCCTGCTTTAGATTATCTTACTTGATGCTGACACGTTGGTAACACGGATTAGTACTATATGGATCCCTTCATGAGATGTTATCCTTCTCGGGAGCATCAGATACTTTTGTCCAGTGTGTTTCACTTACATCACATATCTTATGCTTCTATTATCATGAATCTTCGAATCAGCTAGTGACTCATGTACTCACATGATCACCGAGCATTCACGAATCAATTCATGAATCATCCTTTTATGGGCAACGTAGTATAATGAATTTTAACGTAACTTGAATGGATCTTTGTGTATTGATTGGGGATGGGGAGATATGAACATGTGAATAAATCCAAGTAGTGTAATCATGAATCAATTCCAAGTAGTGTAATCATGAATCATTCCTTAGCCATTACATGTTTATCCAGTACTCTGAATCACTAGCACTGTCTCTCTTTATATGTATTATAGATATTTACTTACAATCTCTCTCTTACATTATGCTATTCTTCAGTTTCCTGTATTTTATTCTCTAGCATGATTATATTTCCTTTCCTGCTATGACTTGTTGAGATGTATTGTGCTCGCTCCTGTCCTGACTGGACCTGTTAATAAATTTTACAGATAGCCTGGAGGTTGCCTGCTAGCCTAGAGGAGACACAGTAGAGGTTGATAGATAGCTAGGGTTTTGCTCATAGTTTATTTTCAGTTGTCTTGAGTTGTATTTATGGATTACTGTATTTGAGCTTTGAGATGTATTTCTGGGTTGTGTATCTTAGACACTTAGACTTTATCTGTTATCCCTTTTGGATTTCATGTTTTATCTATCTTCCATTATGTTCTACCTTAGATGTGATTGAGACTGTATCTGCTATGTCACCCCCATTCGGAAAGTATAAACTGTTTAGCTTTATATTGTTAGATGTTGTGACTTAGGACAGCGTTCCACCGCCGACACTGCGGCGTAGGCTGGACGTACCCACTTCTCATGCCCTTACTCTAGGGTGCAGATCGTGACACATTTTTAGTGGTGGCCCATGCAGGTCGAGTTTGTGTAGTGGTATTCGAACTAGAGTACCACTACAGCCTGCAGTAGGATTAGATATTTTTGAAGGTACTCAATCACAGTTAGGATCCCCTGAGAGATTCTTGGGATGACCCTTGAGAATCTTATTTTAACTTCGATTTGAAAACTCTCTTCCCTTGATTTGATTTATCTTTACTTTCTGTTGTTGAATTTAATTTTGATGGATTATTGTTGAATTTGAGTTTGTATTTATTGATTTTGATGGAAGATTGTTGAATTTTGAATCTTGATGTTAGCTGTAGCATCTGAGTTTGTATTTATATTTGAAGGATTTTTGTTCATTTTTGAATCTTGATGTTCGTTGATAAATTTGATTTTTGGGTATTCATTGTTGATTTAATTTAATTTTTGTCAGATAAAATTATATGGGCTAGGTCATTTAAGTTTTGGAATCTAGTCTTCTATTGTCACATTAGCCAGCATGGTGAGGACAAATAGTCTATTTTTGGATATATTTCTCGGGTGTGGGAATTTAAGTTTTCGCATCCAAGCTAGCGGTATCGCAAAAATGTTAAATACATGGTTCTAGAGGTATGTGCCTAAGTCGAGGACTCTGTGATTATCGTAGCCTTGCTTACTAGTATGACGAGAATTTAGAGTACCATATTTTTGGATAGACGCATATGATTATCAGATTGTAACTTAAATGTTTTCGAACATGTTTTCTCTACTTTGTTTCAGTCCTTCAAATTTTTTTTATTATTTGTTTTGTTTTGTTTTGCTTCTCATTATTTAACTTAGGAGTAGCTTTAGCTGCTTTTATAAACCATGTGTAACTTTTTGCTATGGATTTCTTTATAATACAATGAATCGATGATTTTTACTAGACCTTATCTTGGATTTGATAGTTTAGCTCTGGGTTTCAAAAATGGTTCCTTCTTTTAAAACAGATAAGCAGAACACATTTTATCGTTATTTCGTTCTTGCTATTATTCTTGTATTAATATAATAATAAAACTGTTTTGATTACGTCAATCACCTACTTTGCAATCTTGGTAGGAATCTAAATGTTAGTCCTGATGTAGAAATTGATTTTTAATTGGGACATGAGAATAATATATAGTGGACACAGACTCTTTGCCTGACACGTATGCATGCTACACTTGATTTCCTACCTATCTAAATACATATTAATATGTTGTTGATGTTTAAATTGTCAAAATCTCAATATTTGGTTTTTGCTTTCCAGTTTAAATTCGTAATTCAATATAGGTTTCATGTTGTTAGTTTTGTTTACATCACTGCACATGTATGTTATACATAGGATTTCAATTCATTTTTTTTGTTGAGTTTTGTGTTTAAAATTGTCAAATCTAAGACTGTGTGCATATTAACCCTTAATACTGGATTCCAAATGTTTAGTTCAATTTGTTGTTTTATTTTTTTTAAATGTAATATTTTGAGCTATATACATTGTGGCATGTGATATAAATTTAGGTTTTATATTCTTACATGTTAGGTTGATAAAACATTGGGTTGGTTGATGTTCAAATTTCTCTAATATCCTAAAACTGAATACAGTTAACATTTTTATATTGATTTCAAATGTTTAGTTCAATTTCAGATTTAATATGTAATATGAACTGTATGTGTAGCTAAAGGTATGGATAGTATGTTAGGGTTCATCTCCATCATGTTTAGGATGTGTTGGGAGCATTGAGTTGGTTGTGATGTTTCAAATCCCTAAAATCTGAAACTGTATTATGTTAATATTATGCTGGTTTAAATGTTAGCTTATTTCGGATTCTTGTATGTAAATGCTGAACTAAAACTGGATTTAACCTTTCAATACTAATCTATACCCTGTACAAGGACACACACACCCTAACTTAGTATACACTGCCATGTAAACCTATCCCTTCCTCTCTATGTTATGTTCATATATCTATATAGATATATATAGAGTTTATGCATACATGTTATATGTATATATATACATAACTAAATCTCTAACTCTTTATATATATATAGATTTTTAGCCATGCATGTTATGAGTAAATAGGTTGTGCTTTGTAGATTGTTTAACCAATATGCCATGAGTAGTGTAACTTGATAGCTATTGTTTTGAAACCCAAATCTTGCTATACTTTCATGTATATTTTACAATACACACATGCCTACTATCTAACCACATGAACATGTCCATATACACCTACACGCACAAACCACATAACCTTTACATAATGCTAGCTTTTCCCTCTCTAACGCTATATATATATATATTATATATATATATATATATATATATATATAATATATATTATATATATATATAATTATATTGTGATTGGATTTTAATGTAATTGACTTTCATTCTTTAACTTTTGATTTTGATTTTTTCTTTGAATAGTACCCCTTTATAGATAATTGGTAGTTATCTTATTTTATTTTCTGATAAGTACCAGATTTTATATAGGATGGTAGACTGCCTTACAGTTTTGATGATTTGTTATTTCTGTATCTTTTTCAGTTTAACACCCCCTGCTTGTATATTTGATACCCTATGACCCTTTTGGTTAGCATGACTAGTATACCTATATGAGACTCTCACTACCACCATATGCCGTGATCCTGTATGCCATCCTTTTTAATTGTATGATTTAGGTAAGTTCTGATACCATGATTGTTGGGGACGAGACTCTAGAAAAAGTACGACCATCTTAATTTTGAGGATAAATTTTTCTAAGGAGGGTAGACTTGTAACACCCACTTTTCTAAAATGAGGGTAATTTTGAACTTTTATAATTTTGATTAATCGATAATAAGATTTAACTAATGTTGTGATTTTTGGTAATTTTTTAATCAATTTAAAACTATTTAAAATATTAAATTGTGATTTTGATGGTTAACTAGTTAATTCCTAGTTTTGCTAAGCTTAGAGACTAACCATGGACCTAACCATGTGATTAGAATGACTATTTACAACTTTTTAGGCTAAGGGTATTTTGGTCATTTTGTGACTTTTGAATTATTTAGGATTTTGATTAATTGGTAAATTTTGGATTATTTTAATAATATTTAAATTGATGTATTATATTTTGGTCATTTTTCATATTTTAATATTTTGGGAAATTTTTTATTTTTAATATTGTTTATATGGATTTGTTTAGTCGGGTTTGAGTTTCGTCTCGTTCCGACTTGTATTGTGACCGGGTAGCTTGAACTCTAGATGGGACCCAATATTAAGTTGAGCATGGCTCACAAGACCCAACATTAAGTTAGTTAATTAAACTAATTTTTATCATGTTAGAATGGTTAAGTTAGAGACTCAAAATAGATCATTTTGACCCCAAACTTGAACGTAGTCTAGACTTAACCATATGAGACTAGAGAGGGGAAATTAGGACATTTTCCATTAGCCCTAATGGACTCTTTATGGCAGCCACCTTTAGGGAGAATGATTCATTTCATTCATTACAATCTTGCCTCTTTTATTTTCCTTTTGTTCTTCCCCAATTTTAGAGAGCCTTCCCATTGATTTGATCTCCAAATCAAATCATTCCTTCACCAAACCTTTCCTCAATCATTTCCATTCTCCAAGAAAGGGTGCTACCAAGGATTGGAAGAGGAGTGCAAGGAGGAGTGTCCACTTTGAGGGATCTTCGTATCGAAGCCGTGTCCTAAAAATTTCATTGGGATTCCACTCCCAATAGGTAAAACTCATCCTCTAAATCGACTTCCTTTGCATATAAATTAGTTTTGAATCCGTAGGATCCATCCTCATGCATGTGTCCCATTTAGATTCAAATTTGAGGCCATTTGGAGCTCTCTTGAGGATTTTAGATATGTATCTTGTGTCCTACTTGATAGATCCCAAATTAGGACACCCCAAATTAGGACACCCCTTGCAAGAGCATATCGAAGATAGGTTTGACATGACTATCTTCAAATGAGTAATTCACCTTGGGCCACTGACATTCTACCTATTTTTGTTTGGGCCTCTGCGTCGCATCAGCGACCATGCCTGTTTGCCTTTATTGTCCCGATTGGAGTGCCGCCACTATTGTTGTTGCTGGAGGTGGAACTAGGTCGTTTGCCCTTATCTCTCCATCTGGGATGTGTAATCCCAACTGGCGAGCCTTCTTCAATTTTGCCTCCGTATTGGTAGCACTTATGATGAAGGTCGTCCAATCTCTGAACTGATCGTCGCCCATCCAGAGGCTAATTGCAGGGAGCAACTTCTTCTAGCAGATTTCAATCAAGGAGCTCTCGGGATTGCCTTGGGGCAATCTCATTAAGGTTTGGCGAAACCGTTCGATATAGTTCCTTGTTAGCTCCCTCTCTTCCTGAATGACGTCCATGAGGGATGATATCGTCACATCATGCCCCACTTTGTAGAATCTCTCCAGGAGCATGTGCTTGAAGCCGTCAAAAGAATGGATGCAGTTGTCAGGAAGGTTGCGGTACCAGTCGACGCATCCCCTCTAATGCTCGATGAATAATCGTGTGAGGATGGCGTCACTATGCGGCAAGTGGTCGGTTGTGACCTCAAAGTAAGTCATGTATCGACTAGCAGAGGTCTTTTCGTCATATAAATCATATAAAATGGCTTGTACCGTGGTGGAAAAGGTACATCTCCATGCAACGGGATACATGCCGTATTCTGAGGTCCCGAGAGAAGTCTTGAGCATTGAACATTGCTCGAAGCTCCTGGACTTCCTTCCTCGCCTCCTTGGCTTCGTCCGTAGCTGAAAGAACGGATGCTCCTAAAGGATCATCACTCAAAGGAGGGGCGGTTGTGTTGGAGTACGCGTTGACTGCGGGTCCCAAGCTTGTTTGTCGGGCGTCATTGCTGTTGAGTTGGCAAGGTGGCTTTGATTTTGCCTACAGACTTGACCAAGGACAGGAGCATGGCTTCAAGTACTTCTAGACGTTGTCGATCATTAGGCGCTTTATTATCATCGTCGGCCATAAAGACTATTCTCACGTGGGTAGAGGTGAATGGATCGTAGCAGAGGTGCTCTATGTGTCGTACCCTTGTACAGAGAAATCGTCGGGGAATGTCGAAATCATCTTCCTCGGACTCGGAAGGGGTTTACCCCTTGTGCAGGAAGCCGCATCGTCTTGGCGAGGGTGGTGGCCCTCAGGGACGTCCAAGTCTGTTGTGCAGTTCTGGGGATCTCTACCCCCTGTGTGTGCCCTTGGTACACCGGGTTATCGCATATATTGAGGGGACTGCTACCCCCGGCTTTATCTACCCCCAGGGGGTCATATGCACCCCAGGTGTTGAAGCTTCTTTCTGGATCGAGTGCCTAAATAGACGCCCCCTGTGGCTGTCGGCAGCAAACCTCCATATGAAAGTTTTTTTGCAGTGCTGGCTGAGATTGCCGGGCTGGAAGAGCCTGTCTTCTTTTCCCCTTTGTCGGGAGGAACCTTCCGAGTTGAATTACAGGAGGTGAAAAGAAACTCCTCGTCTCCAGAATTTGTACCCGTTTTCGAGTTGTTGCGGACAGGTGCTGGATGATGTAGTCTTTAAAAAATGGGCTACCGATCTTCAGGTGCTGCTGACTTGTCGCAGCAGCAGTTGATGATGACTTAGGTGCAATGACGTCCCGAGAGGGACTCATCACATGCCAAGGTTGCCTCTTTGCGTTTGTGAGTGATCACCTCACGCAAGTCGATAGCAGGCTGATCTACCTTTGCATCAAACTTGTGGACTCGGGTATCCCGAGCGCACAGATATGTTGGTATCATGTTTGCTCCCAGATTCGAGGCTAGTAAAAGTACTTGATCTCGATCATTGGAGGAGACTTTAAAGACCCACCCTGTCTGTTAGCTCTGGGGGACTGGACGCTGGTGGTTCTGTACAACTTTCTATCAGAAGCCCGCATAATAGTTAATGGGGCCCGGTGACAGTCAGCAACTTGGACAGTTGACTGGACTTATTGGGCCCACAGCCCTAGACTTCTTTGACTTAGCAGCCAAAGGCGCATAGTAAAAAGTGTCCAGATTGATACATCCATATTCTCAATGGGCCGCATTGAGTCGGGCCCGCATGAGAGACGGTTGAGCACAGAACTTCTGACAGGGCCGCATGAGACACTCTACCTATGGCCAGGATTGGTTGTCATGGGCCATCTTCCTACGGCCAGAGTTGGCTGCCACATGGGCCATCTGTATGGGCCAGAGTTGGCTGCCGTATGGGCCGTCTTCCTGCGGCTAGAGTTGGCTACCGCATGGGCCATCTGTATGCGGCCAGAGTTGGCTGCCGCATGGACAGTCTGCCTATTTCTCTTATACGGCCTCTTCTTTGCCCACATGGATTTCCCTTGTGCCTCCAAAACCTCAGCGTCGTAGTGTTTTTCGTTGCTGGATTTGGGGACAGTGGGGTCCTCTGGGTAGAAAACAAAGCCACTGAGAGCTTCGATCATCGTCTTGGGCTGTAGAAGGAGCTTCTTCGAGAACTTGGTCGGGGTAACAGTTTGCGCGTCGACGTCCTGCGAGCTCTCTTTGGGTTGGCTCGCTTCTGCGACGGGCTGGCGCTCCCTTCAGAGAGCATTTTTTGAAGGCTTGTTGGTCAAAACGAACCACAAGCATTTGTTGTATAAGCGAGCTTGGATGCGTCAGATTACGTCACCAGCTTCTCATCAGAGGATAAGGAACTCCCCAGCAAGTCGCCATCGTGTTTGCCATTAAATATCAAAGACATGTATTACAGAAATACTGAAATTGAGCAAACTCGCTTGTACAAAGAAGAGCCTAGAAAGGAACCTTGGGAAACAATCTAAGTACAATTGTTTAGTTTTTGATTCTGGGGGTGACGATGGAGGCTCGAGAAAGTGTATCAACTCTGCCTTACTCCTTGGACTATCTGACGCAGCGTTAACTCTTGAAGAAATTGTCTTTCGAAGGTTGCCAGCCTTTTTGCAGGGTGTGGCACCCTGTTATTTATAGTATATGTATTTTGAGCCGCATCGATGGCATGTGGCCACGTAGCTAATCAGCATGTGAAGACCCACTCTTTGGCCGCCAGCTGTCATTTTGTTAGGATTTTGTTACAGCAAATCTGAGTGGTTGAGACTTGGTCAGCCTGCCACGTATCCTATTGCAGGATAGAATTATTTTGAGCCGCATGTGTCTCTCGGTTTTCGACCATATTGGGCCGCATGAGACTCATGCGTCTTAAGTCACAATCTTCCTTAGTCCGCATGTAGCTTAAGGACTTTTAAGCCGCATAGATTCTGTATTTTGGGCCGCATAAAGCTCATGCAGCTTGGGTTACAGTCACCCTTGGCCGCATGAAGTTCAGAGACTTTGGGGCCGCATATGTTTGAGCCGCATAAGGTTCATGCGGCTTGGGTAACACTCCTTCTGGCCGCATGAAAGCGTATGAACCCTGCTTTTGGCGATATGACATTTGGTCTGCTCACGTCTCACGCCTTATCTTTTTCTCAGAGTGTCAGAGCTGTCATTTTTGTCAGTTTTGACAGAACTTGTCAGCTTTATCAGACGAATTGATCAACTTGGCTGTATATCTTTCTTCTACTCAAATCAGTCTGGTTGTCGACGGGCCGTATAGGGTGTTGAATCTGTCATACGGCTCTCCTTTATGCGGACCTATTTGGCCCAAAGTACATATGCAGCAAATTATGATCCGCATGAAGCCCATATTTTTATGCTTCTACAAGGTGCGTCGAGTCTTCTTCGATTTTATGAACCACTTCGAAGGACTCGACTTCTCCTCATAAAGGAGATCTTCAAAAGCTTATTGGTCAAAACGTATGACCAACGTCTTCTGGAAAGATCCCAGCAAGTTGTTATTAGATTGTGCCACTACCTTCTCGTTATAGGAGAAGGAAGTCCCCAGCAGAGTCACCATCTTGTTTCCCCATGACAAAAGATTATACGAACTTTTATATTTTAAACGTAAAAAGAGTACAATCGATTCCTAAACAGAAGATCTAAGTACAAAATTTATGGGAAAGTGTGGCGGTGGAGATCGAGCACTGCAGTGGCTCTTTACTCTATTGACGATCTGACTGAGTTGAAACTTGTTTTTTCTGGTGCTGGTGATTGAAACTCTAGGGTTACCAATCTAGAGGATGCCAAAGTGGAAGATTTTTAAGCCTCTTTATCGAAGGAAAACTCTTTCCATTTACAGGGGAGCACATATGCGATGTGCATAAGGATTGTGCAGATACGCTGCGCGGAGAGATATGGAAGGATCTTGAGGCGGTCACGGTGAGGGCTGCTGCTGAGCTGACACGTGGCAGGCACTAAAATTATCTTCTATCAAAAATTTTAGTTTATCAACATAATGAATAAACGACACATAGCCTGTGCTTATTTGTTAATCAAATGGAACAGAGCAGATTTTGTTCCTATCCCCGAAGTAGATTTTGTCTCATCGTAGAAGGCCATTGGTTTAAACAAACTAGTTAGAATGTGGTTTAAACAAACTGATAAAATATTGCTCTTATCAACAGAATCAAACTATATCTTATCTTAAGAGCAGCGGTTTAAACAAACCGACAGGGT
>JANAVB010027904.1:0-44739 GCA_029216955.1 Iris pallida | reverse complement strand
AATTTATAGTGCCATTTTATTGATGATCACGCAAAAAGTGGTGACGAATTTCAATGTGTTTCATGTGTGAGTGACATATAGGTTTCTTAGTAAGGTTGATAGCGCTAGTGTTATCACAGAATATAGGAATGTACATAAAAGATAGGTTGTAGTCTACAAGGATTTGTTTCATCCACAAAATTTGTGCACAACAACGACCAGCTGCGATATATTCAGCTTCTGTTGTGGATAGTGCGACAGAATTCTGCTTCTTGTTAAACCATGAGACTAGAGCCTTGTCTAATAAACGACACGTACTGCTCGTACTTTTACGGTCGACTTTGCATCCCGCAAAATCAGCATCCGAATAACCAATAAGGTCAAAGGATGTGGATTTAGGATACCACAAGTCCACTGTAACAGTACCCTTAAGGTATCGAAAGATACGCTTAACGGCAGACATGTGTGATTCCTTAGGACTAGCTTGATAGCAAGCACACAGACAAACACTAAACATGATATCGGGACAACTAGCAGTTAAGTAAAGTAGACTACCAATTATACCTCGATACTTACGTTGATCAACAGGTTTGCCACTTTCATCAGGTTCCAGCTTGGTCGTAGTAACCATAGGAGTGCTGATTGGTTTGACGTTGTCAAGATCAAACTTCTTCAGCATATCCTTTGTGTATTTTGACTGGCTAATCAATGTCCCTTACGAAGTTTGTTTGACTTGTAATCCAAGAAGTAGGTGAGCTCCCCCATCATGCTTATCTCAAATTCGTTCTGCATATACTTAGCAAAATCTTGGCATAGATTTTCATTAGTGGACCCAATATGATATCATCAACATAAATTTGAACTAAAGAATGGTGTCTTGAAAACTTTTGATAAAAAGTGTAGTGTCAATCTTCCTTTTTGAAAAACCTTTATCTAGTAAAAAATTGCTTAGGCGTCCATACCAAGCTCTGGGGCTTGTTTGAGGCCATATAGCGCTTTCTTAAGCTTAAAAACGTGGTCAAGAAATTTGTGATTTTTAAAACCAGGGTGGTTGTTTTACAAAAACTTCCTCCTTAATAAAACCATTCAGAAAAGCACTTTTAACATCCATTTGAAAAAGTTTAAAATTCTAAAAGTTTACAAAGGCACAAAGCATCTGAATGGATTCAAGTCTTGCAACAGGAGCATACGTTTCATCGTAGTCGATACCTTCCTTTTGGTTGTATCCTTGAGCTACTAGACGAGCTTTGTTGCGAGTGACTGAACCATCTTCATTTACTTTGTTACGAAAAAACCCATTTAGTACCAATAATCGAATGGTTAGCTGGTTTAGGAACAAGTTCCCAGACCTGGCTTCTTTCGAATTGGTTGAGTTCTTCTTGCATAACGAAATTCCAAAATTCATCATTGCAAGCTTCTAAAACAGTTTTAGGCTCAATTTACGAAATGAAAGCAGTGCTAGCAATGGAATATCATAACGATGATAGAGTACTTACTCCGCGTGATACCTCACCTATTACCAAGTTTTCTGGGTGTGACGGCTTGAATGCGAACTTCGTCGGTAAGCCCTCCAGAAAATTAGTTTCAGGAGTGGTATTCATCGGTATAGAAGTTGATGGTTCAATATCATCATCGGGGATAGCCGCTGCACTATTTTTCTTATCAAAAGTCACATTAGTAGATTCTTCTATAATCATTGAGCGTTTGTTGAACACTCTATATCCTTTACTCTTGGCAGCATAGCTAAGAAAAATACCGTCGTCAGCTTTGGCATCAAACTTTCCTAAGTTGTCTTTGGTATTTAGGATAAAACAGCGACAACCGAACACTCTAAAATATAAGAAATTTGGAGTCCTACCGAACCAAAGCTCGTAGGGTGTTTTCTTCGAAATAGGTCGAATAAGTACCATATTTAAAACATGGCAAGCTGTAGTGACAGCTTCTGCCAAAAAATATTTTAGAAGTAAAAATTTATTCAACATGACTCTAGCCATATCGCCAAGAGTCTTATTCTTCCGCTCCATAACACCATTTTGTTGAGGAGTTCTAGGACAAGAAAACTCATGATCAAAACCATTTATTTTGTAAAACTTTTCAAAATCAGAATTTTCGAATTCGCCTCCATGATCACTTCGGATTCGAGTAATCACGTAGCCTTTTTCGTTTTAGACCTTTTTGGCAAAGATTTTGAAAACTGAAATAGCATCGCTTTTGTTTGAAAGGAATAAAACCCAAGTGAATCTTGAAAAATCATCTACAATAACAAAAGCGTAGAGTTTTCCACCAAGACTGGCTACTCTACTGGGACCAAATAAGTCCATGTACAGTAATTGCAAGGGTCTAGTAGTACTTACAGTGTTTATGGATTTAAATAAAGATTTGGTTGCCTTATTCAGTTCACATTCAGTACACACCGTGTCCTTCTTGAATGTGATATCGGGCAGACCTCTTACTAGCTTCTTTGTCGATAGCCTGGATATAGTATCCATATTGGCATGACCAAGACACTGGTGCCACAACAGTCTTTCATCCTTGTGGGCGTAGAGGCATCTTCCTACACTGTTAGTATTTCTAGATAGATAGAAAATATAAATATTATCTTCTCTTATCCCTTCAAAAGCAATGTCTCCCGTTGACCTATCATAAATGTAGCATTTATCTTTTCCAAAGTTAATATCATATCCATGATCAGCAAGATGACTTATGCTGAGCAGGTTATGCTTTAACTCGGTTACTAAGTAGACATCTTTTATTACAGAAGAAGGAGGATAACCAATAGTACCATTACCTATGATGTAGCCCTTTAAATTGTTACCGAAGGATACATATCCTTCCCTCTTCATCGATAGTGATGCAAAAAGATTTGCATCTCTAGTTATATGTCGCGAGCATCCACTATTGAGAATCTACTTGCTTTTAGTTGAGGAAGGAAGGTCTACCTACATCACGAGTAAATGTGACCTTTGGTACCCAAGTTCTTGTGGGTCCTAAAATGTTAGTCTTCGGTACCCATACATACAGATTAATATCAACTAATTTCCTAATTCTATACTGTAGTGAAATATGACCATGCAATCCACAGTATGTACAATTAGCGTGCCTATTTGTGTTAGAAGCATGTTGATAGTGATGTCTATATGCAGTATGGTGATAGTTTATGGAACAGCAGGATAGTGACTATATGTAACAGCAGGATAATAGTTATGTCTATGTGCAGTATGGTGATAGTTATGTGCAGCAGCAGGATAGTGACTATGTGTAGCAGCAGGATAATAGATATGAGTAGATTGAGATTGATGTCTACGTGCATGTGGTTTACGTGTTGTATGGGAATACGTGTATATATAAGCATGGTTACGTGCTGCATGTGGGTGACGTGTTTTACTATTATGAGTGGTCTTGTGTTTTGTGTGTGTTTTGTGACTGTGTGATTGGGTTTGAGATTGAGCAACCTGTTTCCCTAATCTGATCTCTAATTTCTTTGAGACAGTATTCAGTTCATTACACTTAGCATTCAGACCATCAATCTTAGCAATAGAGATCTTGTGTTTATTTTTTTCTTCAGCAAGCTCTTTATTGAGTGCTGAGATATATGTTTGCTTTTCAATAAGTGCTTCGGCTCATATAAGCTTAATTTAAGCTTGGACACCTCATCAGTGACTTCCGTGGGTGGAGTGTCTCTAACATTATCAAGTAAAGAAGAAAGATTATGAATCTCTATTTCATAGCCTTTAGTTTTCTCCTTGGCATGCTTATATTTACTAATGACTTTCTTGTGATCATTTAGTAAGTCATTAAAGGCATCGCCAAGTTCATCAAATATAAAGTCATCAAGAGTTTCGCTAGTTACCTTCTCAGATGTTGCCATTAGGCAGACATTAGTAGTGTCTCGAGGAAAGTCATCTTCTTCCTCAGATTCACTGGCTTCGCTTTCGTGCCAAATACTAGTGTTGGCATACTTTTTGAAGAAGGCTTCTTGTAGGGCTTCTCATATCGGTTACCCTTATTTGTGAAGGGACAGTCCTTTCGAACGTGTCCAGTTTTTGCAGCCGTAGCAAGTTGGTTCCTCCTCCTCGTCTTCTTATTGTTCCTTCTTTCTTCGATTGAAATAAAGGAACTTCTTGAAGTTGGGACTAGAAGCGCTTGATCATCACCTTCTGAATTTTCGTCGTCAGTCTCTTCAGGATCAGCCCTCCGACGATGAGCTTTTAGGGCAATCACTTTTGCCTTTGAGCAGGTTCGTCGAAGTCTTTGAGGTCGAGCTCGTAGGTCATCAGCTTTCCCATCAAAGTTTCCATAGATATTTTGATGAGATCATTGCCTTCTATAATTGCTGTTACCTTAGGGTTCCAGATCATCGGTAGCCCCTAAGTAACTTGTGGATCTTCTCACGATTGGAGTATTGTTTGCCAAAAGATGACAGAAGATTGATGACGTCAAGGAACCTTATGAACATTTGGGTGATCGTCTCATTCGGCTTCATCTTAAACGCCTCGTATTCTCGAGTTAGACGACTGATCTTAGATTCCTTGACTTGAGTGGTTCCTTCATGCGTCACTTCCAGAAGCTTCCATACTTCGTACGAGGTGGTGCATGTCGAGACCCTGTTAAATTCATTCATGTCTATTGCACAGAAAAGAGCATTAATAGCTCTAGCATCTAGACTCGCCTGTTTATTTTCCTCGTCAGAATATTTATCGTTGGATTTTTTGATGAGATATCCCTCGTCAAGTATTTTGGCGGGCTTTTTGTAACCATTGGTGACAATGGTCCACAGGTCAAAGTCTAGATATTTGAGATAGAAACTCATCCTAGTTTTCTAATAGGTGTAGTTGGTTCCATCAAATAGGGGTGGCCTATGAGTAGATTGTCCCTCACCATGGTTGGAAAACATAGGTTGTGTGGCTGCCATGGATCAGCTCTAGGATGTTAGTCCTTGTTAAGAGAACGAAGCTCTCATACTAATTGAAGAACAGGTAGGCAACTTTAGAGGGGGTGAATAGAGTTTATAAAAAAATATCCAAATAAAAATTAAACTCTTTTCACCAACAGTAAATAATTAGAGTAGTAATGCGGAAATAAAAAGATTAAGAAAGCATACACAAACACAGTCATTTTTAACCTGGTTTCCCTCATGGAGGACTAGTCCAGGCTTGAGAACTCTAGCTCAGGATTAAATCCGCTATTTGTGAAATAGTAGTTACACCCTGTGTCTTTTCTTCAGAAGAGCACGTCAACTTCTTACAGAGATTGTTGTGGCGATGCTTGGAATTTTCCAAGCAACTTTCTTGACTCTTGCACAAACTCCAAACTGAATAACACTGAGCACTTTTAGGCTTAGGAAGCTTGTGGCTAGTAGTTGAGAAGGTTAAGGCTTGTATGAGGCTTATAGAGAAGAGAAGAAGAAATAATTGGATTAATTGAAAATGAGATAATTTAAGGCCTATTTATACTAGTTGGGATAGGCAGAATTCAGCCAGAATTCTGTGTCAAGTATTCAAATTTTTAGCCGTTGGACAACTAGCATACAGCAAACTCTAAAAATTAGGGTCCTATAATTTAGGGGATAGAGTTCGGTCTGAACTCTGTGTGGAGGCAGAGTTTGGCCCGAACTCTGTCTCCATAGGACAAAATGTTCAACTGGGCTTTTATGGGCTAGTTTGGCTTGGTAGATCTTTTAGGTTTGTTTTGGGGATAAGGGTTAAGCCAAGAATATCCAGTGCTACTCAGTTTATATTTAGCTAGACTCAATAAATATAGAATAGTACAGACTCTGAAACGAGTATGTTGCAGGAGAGAGACGACGTCCGTCTAGCACTGAGTTCTATCTTGTTGTGTCATATTGAATTATGACAAGTATCATATTATCAATTCATCAATTCATCAATATTTGGTTGACTGTGATTTGGGTCAACAAATAGGGCACCAAGGGAATGATCCATAGCGCTGACATATAGTAAGAAGGGCTTCTCCATTATTGGAGCCACCAATACTGGGGGCCGGGGCTTGTGAAATACTTCTTGATGTCGTCAAATGCGCATTGATATTGTTCATTCCAGACAAAAGATACTCCTTTCTTCATGAGCTGAGTAACGGTTGACACCTTCCAGAAAGGTTGAAATGAATCGTCTGATATAGGCTAGCCTTTCTTGAAGTCCGCGTAGCTCTTTGAGGTTTCTTGGGGGATGCATATCGAAGATAGCTTTCACTTTCTCCGGGTCAAGATGTATACCCTTTGAAGTGATAACAAAACCAAGGAACTTGCCGCTGGAGACTCCCAGAAAAGACTTGGTTGGATTCATCTTGAGTTGGTGTGCACGCATTAGTTCGAACACCGTTCTCAAGCCTTAGAGGTGGTTGCCCTTGAGATGACTTTTAACTGCGATATTATTTACATAGCATTCTACTATTTTACACAAATGATCGTAAAAAATTGTGCTCATGGCTCGCTGGTATGTCGCCCATGCATTTTTTAATCCAAAGGGCATCACTGTATAGCAGTATACCCCCAACGGTATTCGAAAATATATGTATTTCTCATCATCGGGGAACATCTTGATCTGGTTGTAGCTTGAGAACCCATCCATATAGGACATCCGCTCGAGGACGCAAGTATTATCGATCATTACATCGGTGATCTATAGAGGGAACTCATCTTTCGGGCATACAGAGTTCAAATTGTGGTAATCAATACAGACTCGAACTTTACCATTCTTTTTCATAACTGACATAATATTAGCGACCCAGTCAGGGTGTTGTTCTTCGCGAATGAACTCGCTTAAAATAAGCTTCTTGACTTCACTTTCGATGGCCTCCACGATATCTGGTCGGAATCGTCGTTGATGCTGCTTCACTGGCTTAGCTTTGGACGAGATATTTAGGCGATACATAGTAACTTTAGGGTCCAAGCATGGCATGTCTTCATAGCTCCATTTAAAGACGTCAATATATTCTCTTATAAGCTATATAAGAGATTGTCGTTCTTCGCCAGACAGACTTTTGCTGATGAAGATTGGTTTAAGAGATGATTTATCTCCTAAATTAATTTGGATGACTTCGTCTTCGGCAGGTGGTTCACGTTGTTTGAAACGTAACTCCCATCTAGTATTCATCTTTTGAGCCCATTGTTCAAGCTGGATCGATTGGATATCGTCTGCAATTTGGTCAACTGACACCATATTGACGGACAAAGTTGCTTTGAACATGTCTCCAATGCTGGAGTCTGAATCCTAGAGACAGGAATCAGAAGAATGAGAACAACGATCTGCTTCGACGTCTGATCCTTCAGGAGTTGTTGGAGGAGTGACGTAACCCAAACCAGCACCGTTTTGTTGATAGTAGTTCTTGGGTTTGCCGGAAGGAGCAATGTGGCATATTGGCAATCGTCGTCCCTGACCGTAATTTAGCCCCTGGTCGCTTTTTATATCATATTCCATGTTCTGGATGATATTCTTGGCCTGCCAACTATATCGGAAAGGTTGTATTTTTTCAGAGTCATAGTCAGCTTCAATGTTGTGATTGGGAGTAGTAGAGTCCAGAATGAACAAACTTTCGCCAATTATTCGACCGAAGATGATCAAATCTTCACCCTTCTTTCTAGCTGGAACGATGAAGTAGTGGATATCTTCTGGACAGACTTTTTCCCGTAGATGAGGTATCGTGACCGGCATGCAGAGATGTGGTCCTATACCGTGTTCTAGGGCGTATATCGTATCTATGTACTGGTTTACAGATTGGTAGACATCAGAGTAATTCAAAAATAAACCTTTACTTAGAAAATATGCAAGTTCTTCTTCAGGGATAACATCATCTACTGAAGGTACATTATTTTAAGTATTGATATACATATTAAGAGGATCATTTTTTGGAACATGTGCCACAGACTTGGCCAAGTTTGCCACATAGGATAACTCTTCAGGATTGGGATGATGGACTTCAGCAGGTTCCACCCGAGATGTTTTACGGAGAGTGATGGTCAATGGTTTGACTTTATCATGATTCTTCTTTTTAATCCAGATTGTGAGAGTCTTTAGCGTACTTTTTGGAGTAGTACGTCCTTTGACTCGGATAATCAGGGGACCATCACTGGCAGATGAACTCACTTCAGCTTCATCGTCAGCCTCATTGCCGTCCTTTTTGGGAGGCTGAGATTGATAAAGTACTGTATCTCCGTAGTTGGCTTCGATGCCCTTAAAAGGATCGACATCGACAAACTCCGTCTTTACGATGCCATCACCGTTGACATACTTGAAGCACTGGTGAAGTACAGAAGGAACGATCATGTTCTCGTGTATCCACGGAGGACGTCCCAATAAGACGTTGTAGGATACATTGGCATCGATTACATAGCAAGAAACCTCTGTTTGGAGATCACCAATCTGGCACTTGAGATAGATCTTGCCCAGTGGGTGGCTTCTTCCGGCATTAAAAGTCATGATAGTTGTATTGGTTTGCAGATAGCTTGTGCAGATGGATTCCTAGAATTTGGAGTAAACTTCTAGGAATGACGCTGAGGGAGGAACCTAGATCAATATGCATATGATCCACCTTAATCGCCCCGATATACCCTGTATAGTACAGAGGTCTATCATGACGATTGTTTTTTAGTAGAATGTCCTCCTGTGAAAAGGTGATGTTGGGTACCACTTCCATTGTACTGTGGCAGTGAGGACAGGAGACGGGATCTTCAGCGAGGGATTTGACTTCAGTGAGATAAGAGTCGGCATATAGTAATGCCTCACTTAAGGCCTTCCGTATTTCTTTGGAGAGTCGCAATAGATCGAACAAAGACAACCTGGCAGGTGTATTGGCCAGCTGTGCCAGTATATCAAAGTTGTAAGGCCGATCCATGACTTTGGGAGTTGGCACCTTCAGAGACTTGTCAAATCGCGTCTCCTTCTGCTTGGCTTTGTCGTTAGTTGAGGGCTTAGATGGACCGACTTCTAAACTTGTAGGGGCAGTAGGAGCTTGAGAAGGTACTGCTTCTTCTTGTGCGGGGTCATAAGTCCGTAGGTAAGCCTTTCCAGATCGCGTTTCGCCAGATAGAACTTCATAAATAGGAGAAGACACCATATGGCATGATTTGTATTTTTTGCCCCTCTTTACTTTGGAAGATACTACCCCCTGCGTTATTTCTTACACAAGGTCCGGATGGACCCATATGATCGCACCACGTTCAGTTGTGAGTGGCACCAAAGTTGAGTTGCGAGCTGGTGGCAGGTTGCCGACTTCCATTATTGCCTTGGGAATTGGGACTACGCCGTCTGGGACATCTGCGGGAGAAAAGTCACCAAATTGAAGAGAGATCATATTTTAAGATACGACCTTGTCTTCAGCTTCGAGGTTGATCACTTGGTTGTCGATAAGCTGTTGTATCTTCTTCTTCAGGACGATGTAATCCTTGGTAGAGTAGTGCACGTACTGATGATAAAGACAGTACTTGGGATCGTTGAGTTGGTTTGCCTCCGCAGGACGTCGTGGTGGAGGTAATATCAGTTTATTACCCTTTGTCAATGTGTAAAAATGGTAATAACATCATCATCGTCAAAGGAGAAAGTCTCCTTAGGTTTGTCAGGAGTGCCCTGAGAATTGGAAACTCCCTTGGAAGTGTCGACCTTCAAGACTTCTTTCCCTTTACCCCCACGGACAGGGATAGTTTGAGGGTGCTTGCCTTTGTCTTCAGATTTGAGTGTCTTTAACCCCAGTAATTCCAGATTAGGGATGTCATTTTTAGCAGCATCAGCAGCCCCAATGAAAGTAGGCCATGTATCGTACTTATGTATACCCAGACAGAACTTCACTGTAGGAAAGAAGTTATGTCAACAAGTATCCATGAGTTCTGAGTCTGGTATACCGAAGGGCATCTTCAATGCTAGTCGCCTGAAGCGTTCGATGAAAGCAATAACATATTCAGTCCTCCTTTGCTTGGTCTCGATGAGGGTGGAGATACTAACATGCATGCCACTCTCCTAAAATCTGTTGAGGAATAACCTCTCCAAATCTTTAAAAGAATTAATACAACCGTCAGGCGGACTACAGAACCATTCAAAGGCTACCCCCTGCAATGTGCTAATAACAACTTTGACAAGAATGGATCGTCCCTGGGTAAGTGTAGAGTCTGCGTGTTGAAGTATGTCATGTGTTGGCAAGGAGAAGTCATCCTATCAAATGAATTTAGTGTCAATGGCTTATAGTTTTGAGGGCAAGTAACATTCTCCCATTCAGGAGGATAAGGTTGAGATATCCCTATCTTCTGAAGCTCGTCTTTGTGTGAGATGGTATCGAGACGGGCAACAAAAGAATCGATTGCATCCTATTGATTGAGCATATGTTGAGAAACGACTACTGTACGGTTGTCAGGCGTTGTTGGTGAAGGACCACCCCCAGTATTTATAAGATTTGGAGGAGGCACAATGAAATGATACATCTTCTGTAGTAAAGGAGGGTTGTTGCTATGAGCCGGACTAACGTGTGCTGAGACGTTTGGTTGAGGTGGAGGAACAGTCCCAGCAGCTTGGACCGCCATGATACTGGTAAGCATATCAGTGATCTTTGCAAATATTGTTTCAAGACCCTCTAGCCTTTTGTTGGTCCGATCACTGGCTTCTTCAGGTCTCTCTCCATCCGCCATGTATGTAGATAACATGCGAGGATGAACAGAGGAAACAGTACAACTGGTGCTGATACTGTCTGTCTCTGAGTTGAAAAGTCCCTCGTCTTCAGGTAGGGAAGGTAGATAGTCACCGTTAGATTCGAAGAGATCATCGTCATCTGGAAGGCTACCCCCGGTGTGAAGGTCATCTGCTTCAGACTCTGAGGGAATACCACCCCCAGTTGAAGGATCATCACCTCCAGCTTGGGAGTCCTCGTCATCTATACGGAATCTCGTCCTTGATCGAGTACCCATATAGACTCCTTCAGATGTAACAGCTCGCTGGCTATCTGTTGGCAGACTTCTTCTTCTTCTATTCGCAGAACTGAAAGAAAAAGTTGGGTTCATGGTCTACCTTCTTTGATTGGGGCTCTCATAAGGAGGACCCCATAAAGCCATGTTGGATGAAACATACAGCAGCTTTTCATCATCAGAGCGATACAGTCGTCGAAACACGGACTGCCTCTGAGGCACTCTCGTTGCTTTGGAGCAGCAACAGTTGATGACAATACTGGTGCACGGATGTACGCCATAAATTACCGTATCCTCCCTTGCTTTACGCTTATGATTTATCATGTCGCGTAAGTCAGCGGAAGGGAGTTTTACCTTAAAATCCATGTCACATGCATTGCCGAGCTTTGCATATGGGTTTTTAAGGAAAGTTGGCGTATCCGAACTTAGTTCACGTGCATGGGCAACCCCCACACCTAAGTTCTGTTATGACCTTGAAGGCAGCCCCGTGCTATATGCGTTGGGGCCTGTCTTTTTGCTGTGGGCGCATAGACCCTGGAGTCTGCCTTTCGGCACAAGCTTTCCAGAAGTCTTGGCAGCATGCCTGAGCTTTCTGGATGTGGGCGCATAGTATGGGTCAGTAGAGCTTGGGCGCATGACCCTGGGCGTATAATCTGTCGAAGACAGAAGTCTTCTGGCCAGAGTTATACGCCCACACACCCTCTTGGGCGCATAGCTTTGGACGCATGCTTGGTGAAGCAGCGCTGTTTTCTTTCAATTTTGTCTCCTTCGTTTATGAGCCTCGCTGAGTTTGCCCAGAGCGTCGAACACTTTGATTCCTGGCATCGTAGTATTTTTCTTTGCCAAGTATCGAGCGTTGAACACTCTGTTGTTGATTGCAGAAGAGAGAAGTCGCTGGGCTAGTAGGGCCCGGAACGGTATGCGCCTTCTTTATGTTAGGAGCCTCTGTGGCATAGCCATGTGCCCACAGAGGAGATCCATGCGCCCACGTAGAAGGCCTATGCGCCTACGTGACAGAGTGCTTCGGTTGCATATCTTCTATAACACTGGCAGGATATGCACCACGAGCCTTCGGAAGCCAAGTCTTACAAGACTTGTTTGGCTTCACTGATTTTGAGGGAGTAGAGCCGTCCTTCGAGAGCGTCTCTTCAAACGCTTGCTGATCGAACTTCACGATCAACATCTTCTGAGTGCTGCCCACTTTATCGGTATCGGATTGCGTCACTACCTTCTCGTCACAGGAAAAGGTAGTCTCCAGCAGAGTTGCCATTTTTGTGGACACAAAAAAAAGAAGAAATGCTGTCTTTTCTTATTGGCACAAGGCACCACAAATTGAGTACGCCTGAGAGATCCTGCACTGAGGATCCCGTAGTACAAAAAAAATTCTAGGGAATGGAACGATGGAGATCGAGCGGCAGTTGCTCCTTTACTCCGTTGACACTCCGATTACAAAAGTGGAAGAAAAACGAAGAAAATAGCTAACTCTCGGCTCACTGTCAAGAAGTGCAGCAATTTGGCTCTTGAATGCTCTCCGTTCTGTGCATTGAAGAGGTATGAGACCCCTTTTTATAGTCGTTTTTGTGCTGGAATGATGTTATGCGCCCATATAAGAAAATACACTTATTTTCATGTGGGTGTATAGTCCTGCTTTGGGCGCATAGAGTGTAGGTGCATGCAGACTGCGTGATCGTGGGTTGATCGTAGGGTTGACGTGGCCGCATGCTTCGGTGCACGACTGCTCGTGGAGACTGACGTGGCCGTATGCTTCAGTGCACGATTGATCGTAGATTTGACCGAGTCGGGGGCTGTCCAGACTTGGGCGCATAGCCTGAAACAGGGCTATATACCCCCTTCTGGAGGAGTCGAGTATGGGCGCATAGCTTGCTCTGGTGACTTGGGCACATGTGCGTTGTCTTGGCTTGGGCGCATATGTCTTCCTGGCTTGGGCGCATATTACTCCCTGGCTTGGGCGCATGGTTGTCAAGATTGCTAAAATTTTCATGTTTCTACAATAGTACGTGTTGAATACTAGATAGAACAATTGAATTGAAACGTACATCAAATGTACGAGTCGCTATTGAACATCGAAATGTCACAAAGGCGAGCGCCTCGGTACGCAAGCCATAGGAACATGGGATAACTGTATCGTTGAGTGCCTCAGTGCACAAGTCGTTCGTGCCCTCAAGCACGAGTTAGAAGACTAGAACATTAAAGACTATTAAGGTGAGTGCCCTAGTGCACGAGCTATAAACATTGAACACTAAGGCATAGAACATAGAAATACGACATCGAGAATGCACAACTCGAAGTATAGAGAATAACTATATCAAATCGTACGTACGTACATGAGACTTATGAAATGGCTTCGTTGCGAAGAGAACAGTTGTGGCATGAATGTGACAGAACTATTGAATGTGGCATAGTGCCTTGGAAATGTTCAAGGCCTTCGGGGCGTTCGTTTGATGAACATTGAGTTGGGACATTGTGCTAATGGAAATAGAGATAGGCAAATTATTTGGTTGTATGCTATTGATACACATTGCATGGTCAAATGGACTTTGGATATATAGCCTGTGTATGGTTATGTGATGATTTTCCTTGAATGTGGTACGCTAGGGCGCTGGGACCGTTCGGCCTAGGAGGGACGGTTTAAGAAATTTGGTATTGATGGTGCACTTCATTAAGATAGCTTGCAACCTGCTATTGATATGATAAACCACTTACTAAGTAATTCGGGGTCCTCTGATGTTTGAGTTAGCAACTGCATAGAGTTATCACCGTCTTATATATGTGATTTGAGAAATATAGTCCATTCTGGCTTGGAATGCCCGTAACCTTCATATACTTAAAGAACGGTAGGCTGAAAGTGTAGGCACACAGAGATCTTGCACATAGATCACTTATAACATGATAAGGAAGAATGGTAGGCGTATTTACCTTGCAACGGTGCAAGAGTAAGTGCATCAATGTTGGTAAGAAGTTGTGCCACAAAACAAACAAGAGATTGCTATATGTGGCCTGCCTGTTTTCTTATATAAATCAAACATAACATGTTTGCCATGATAACATAATTTACTGCTTTCGAATATGCCATGAAACTTACCCTAAGGTAAAGATAGAAAGATCACTAACTTAATTGTATGTTGTATGATTCAATACATTACTTAATATCGATTTAGTAAAGTGGGTCTTTGATCAGTATGCGAGAGGATTAGTACTAATCTTCCACCAGATTGCTTACAGGTTCAGGGAATGGTCTGCTCGCGGCAGAACTTTGCTTGAACGCGCTGAGGCATGGAATGCCATAGCGTATCGAGGCATGCGACTGCATTGACGCTCGGACTTGCAACATGATGATGCAGCCAAGATATAGAAGATATGATGTATGGAACAGTGAAATCCTTTATTGGCAAGAGAGAACCTGAGTGTTGTAAGCCAATTTGGCAAATTTAGTTGGGCTATTGAAAGTCTTTGTAACCTCAGTTCATTTATCAATAAAGAGAATTGTTTCATATGCTCTGTTTTCCTTCGTTGCTAATAACAAATCAGAGTTAACCATTTTGATAACTTGTCATCTTGTCTTGTACAAGTGCAACTCCAGACTCGTACGACATCACGCCCTAACGAGGATGATTGATTCAGTAAAATCAAGCGAGGATGAACGATTTCCCGAGTCGGGCGTGACACTTCATACCTGTGACACTACTTATAATATTTTTATTTGGTGACTATCTTTTTGCTGTACACGCGCACTCTATTCACCCCTAGAGGTCCTCAATGTTCCTACATATAGGTCGACTTAAAATTCTCAAAATCCTTTAATTTTGTCATGCCGAATCTACTAAATCAATCACAAGGAATTCCAATAAGCCAAGTCTAACAAATATCCATTCATACTATGCTCAGTTTCACCTAACCGAGTCATTGAAAACTTTAATACTATCATTCAATCCATCTATATTCCACATAGCTAGAATCCAACAAGACCAAAAAAAACTTAATGATTTGATAGGTAAATCAATTATCATTCATCCAACTATAATATCCACGAGTCAATGTTTGTCAATCTTTGATACACCTTAACCTACCAAGTATATGCATAACTAGGGAAAAGATTCATTTAGTAAACTCAAATTATTTTAATAATGTTATATGCCAAACTCGATAGGAGATCAGCTTATTCCACACTCAAGATAAAGTCATCTTAGACTATCTTAGGTCGTCAAGCCATAACAATTCATAAATCCTTAGGGTCATCATTAAATGCTCCAAACTGATTTCTAATCGTACCATAATTTTTTTGCACTTACTTAAATTTTAGTCAAATCTATTCAAGTCACAATTCAATACATGATCAATATTGATTTTTCAGTCAAGCCATCCATTTCATAAAATTGAATTCTTATCCAATACTATCTTACTCTACTAAAAATGTTCTCGATCATCTGAAATAATTCAATAAAGGACATTCAAATCACAACCAACCAGGCATAACTCTGAATTGAGACCTCGCACTACCCTATCCATAAGTGATAGACTTATCAATACTAATATCACCAATAAAGCAAATGCCACTAGGACTACCCAATACAACACTCAGGAAACTAAGCAACTCTGCACATAAATATTCCTTCTCTATACTTTAAGTTAGCATTTCTTTCGGACAATCCTTATCACGGTAATCCCAATGATACAAACATAACATTCACTTTCCAGCCACTTGGCAATCACTTGAATCAAACTATAACCATTCCACTTAAAATAACTTAACTCATTTCCATTCGTTGAAGTCCGTGTACATTTCCTTCATCTCATGCAATAATAATACTCATAACTCACTGCAACACCTCTACTTATATTATGTTGCTTATCTGACATTAAATATTCAAAATATCCTTATTCCAAACATCATGTCTCACATTCTTCTCAAACCACATGCTGCTCTTTTTGAATCCATCACTAATAAACAAAATATCTACATCATAAATCATAACATATTTAAACTTATTGAACATTCAATAGAACATCAAAATGGTCAAAAGACTTTAATCATGGAAGTAACTCAGAGTTGAAAAGAGTCACTTGGGATCCAAGAAAATAAAGTCATGCTCTAATACCATTATATTATGTCTTGATCTCGTATCATTGAAAATTGCCACTTGTTATTATTAAATTACACTTATACAAGGCAAGAACCAAACACGATTAATAGAACAGTCTCATAAATAAAGTCATTGCAACAGAAAATAACAAAAATGGTTGATAGGCACAAGATATATGAAAGGTGATTCTCTTTATTAATAACTTGCAGTAGACTTATAACAGCTCTAGGCCAAAGAACAACTCGACTACAAATACTAGATCTCAACACAAGAACGATACCACAAGTCTTACAACTCAAAAAATAATACAATCAACGATGTTTCATACATTATGTTTTTATATAAAAAGAATATCATCTCCAACCGAACAATTTTAAATCTAACCGAACTTCAACGCCTGTGGAGTTGGAGGTCAGCACATTGGAAAATGAACTGGTGAGTGGCCTTAACCAAATCACGTAAAACTAACCGATTTGATTATGTAAAACCAGGCAAATTATTAGGTGGTCTTTCAAATCTTGTCTTAGGATTTAATAATTCATAAGCATGTATATAAGCATAAATGTGTCATCGATTACAATTTTATAGATAAATATATAAGAACATAAATGTGTTATTTGACACAATGAATCTTACCCCAAGGCTTTTCATCATTCCCTACTTTACAATAAATCATCCATAATATATAAATGTGCCATAATGTGTGTCCATGCATAAGTTATTAGTCAAATATGTGTCCTAGCATCAATTATTAGCCTTCATAAAATGTAAATGTGCCATAAATTTGTCCCTAGAACCAATTTGATAGGCTTATAAACAATTGACATTAGCATGCAGCCTAACTATATAAAGATCACTAGTGAACACATACCATCTTAGTTTATCTCTGGTAAGATGATGATCCTTTCAGTATGGTTATCTAGCCCCATTGAAGGCCCGAATTACTTGTACGAGTACGTTAGCACTTATTTTCAATATTCTCTCCAAGATCGAACCGATTTTGGTGCCCCGACAACCGTTCGAGGAATCAAACCTTATGCACAAATTATCCATGCCCATGTAATATGTATGAATAATTTAACTATAAAGCATATGCATGGTATAAAAACTGACAATGTAAGTCCCTACTCAGCGTTATTCCGCTTGGTGACCCATATGCCCCAAACTATTCCAAACACATTCGACCATTCCAGGCACCATGCTATATCCGACCATTCCGTGGCACCAAGCCAGATCCATACCATTATGTTTCTCTGTAATGACATTACTATATTCCATAAGATAACATAATAACAACACTGAATTCCATATGATAACATAAGAAAGCACTATATTCCATATCTGTAATAGTAGTACAAAATCCATGTCTATAATAGTATGTTAATATTCCATGTTCTATATAGCCAGTTGACAACAAAAATATTACATTCTTTTATCTAGCTAGGTTCCTTTTTTTTTTACTTAGCATTAACAAACTCATGGAACATAGCAACAAAGACTTGCAAAGATCAATTTTATTAAGTGTGAAGGTAAATGAGAGAAGGAACAAAACCACCCACTATTTGACAAATTAACTTTGTCTCGATCGAGCAGATCTCTTAATATGATTCGTCTGTATGAATCCAAGTTCAACCAGGCCTTTAGAGCAAATAATTTAGCACAATGCACCACACAAAGCGGCACATTACACTTTGAGCAAACAATATACCATCGGTATACCGACTGCTTTGTAATAAGACGGGAGAGCCCATGGACTGGTTCTGAATCGCGTAACCGCGTGTTCATATCTTACATGTTATGATTACATAGCATTTTTTGACTTGTAAAATATGGTTCTGTACGTGTATGTACATTTTTATGGGATTTGGAGTCCCTAGTTGACTTGTATCGGTCTGTATCCGTATGCGGATATATACAATTTTTGAGCTTTAATTGATTTTGAATCGAGTTTCTATTTCAAAAACCCGACGTATATTTTATATAATATTATGTTATATTTTCTTAAAGCAAGTTTAGTTTCCATTTTTTGTGTATCATGGTATAACCTGTACACGTTTCACAAGAAATGTCTGAATGACTTTTATTTCTATTACAAGTACTTGTACATATTGTAAGTATATGTCAAGTCAGTGTATAGTCCATAGAGACTTAGTCTAGTGGGACTTCTGTACTCAATTATGTACCCATACTCGTACTATTCAATTGAGGGTTGTATAACGTGGTTGATTGTGTTTGTAGAACTACAATGCTTGCATGAGCGACAGATGGATCGAACAATACCAATATTGCCAATAAAGGTCTGACTTAAGATTAGCTCTAGTCAAGACTAGCCTTCTTGAATACACCATATAGGGCCGAATTATGAGAGACTATGACTCGTAAACCTTTAATCAAAGGGACTAGGTTAATTATAATTAACTAAATATATATGCATCAGGAGGGAAGGAATATGGGGCTTCACACGACCTCGTTGACTAGGGCTTCTATGTTTGGTACCTCCATGATATGTAGACCATGACCTACTTTGGATACGACGACCTTCTTAAGAGCAGGACCGTGATCCCCCTATATGTATGATCATGATGCTGATCAGATTAATATGATCTAGTTTACTTTCAGTCATTTATTTCTTGCACCTAACAAGTACACATCTTGTATATGTTATCCTAGTCAGCCTTGGTTGTCTGCAACAAAGCATACAACTTAAGATTCCTAAACCTTCATGTTATAGTAATTAGGATTGCGATAATCCTAGCTAGTTAAATTAGCAAGCCGTAGTCTTTTTTACTTTGTCGTATTTGATTTGTGGGATATTATTTCCTATTTAGTACAGTCTTGTATGTCTTGTCAATTTTGGGTTAGGCTTAGTAGATTAATCCATCGAGGAATATTTTACAACCCTTTGTTCTCGTTTGACTGGAAGGGTCAGTTAATGCTTTAGCAAGAGGCTGTGAATCTTTGTCAAATCCTGAGCTATTTGTTTTCATGTTTAAGTCAAGTAATGTTTTGAGATATGCGTTGGTACCGTATCCTGACTCAGAATTGACTTGTTGTAGTCACTTGCTACCTATACAAGTATATGGTTTCAGTTATTAGCTCAAGTACCTGTACACTTACAAGTAATTAATTATAGTTTACCCTGTTATTTATTTCTTGTCAGAGTCAGGCATAGGGATGCGGACCGATGGAGGGTAGCTTTCTAACTCTTGTTTTTGTGTGATAAAGAGTTTAGTATATTGCTATATCTACATGCCACTGTCGTATACATAGTATTGTTTTTCCTACATTTTATGTTCTTGTTTTGTTTTGTTATCCATTTCGCTTCTTTTATAACTTTCCATGTGGTACTTGCTATTTTGGGGTTTTGACCCTACTGATTTTTATTGGCCAAATATTGGAGCATAGACGGAGAATATTCCATATCTCGTTCTAAATGGTGACCACCTAAAGGTCATCGGTCCCGGAGCATGAGTGGGTTACTTTCTTCCCACTTTGTACAGTTTGTCTATTCTTTTGGGCGTTTAGCCACATGATGTGTTAGCATGAGTTCTGGAAGGTTATTTTCGCCTACAAAACTAATTCATGTATATAGACTATAACTATTTTTATGGACTCATACTTGTACATATTACTAGCTTACTATATTTTATACTGCTAATTGTTTGATATTGTATGTTTTAGCATTTGATATGCCTTACAGTTATATATGCATGTGGTATATCTTTCTGCTTCTTGCTTGTGTTGGTATGAGAATATGATCTTGTAGACCATATGAGAAAGTTCGATTGTAGTTGACCCCCTTTGTTTTATAGTCGTGATCGTTTCGTAGGGTACTTATGTACTCTGCAATATGTAGCTAGCCGAGTTATGTCACTACTCTCCTTATTTTGGATATGTGGCATGATAAGGTTTTAGTAGTGGCTTATGCCCTTTTTTTCTGATTTATGGGGTTAAGAGTCTATAATTTCAATCCAGTTATATCCTTCGTTATTTTTGTATATTCTTGTACGCTTGTCATGAACTGCTTTGCTTTGATATTTTCTCTATTCATGTTCATATTTTTGATGTTTTGTGTCCTTCTCTTTCGTGGACCTTGTCCCCGATCAACGTTCTAGGTCAACCAAGCAGCAACATAGGGAGTCAGATAGGCCTCCATTAATTGGGCAACAATTTCCAAGGGCATTTAGGACCAAAGCCTTATGAGACACCTTATAGTTATATATGTAATACTTCGCTCCGAACGGTGCATTATGCTGAGTCGTTGACTCGAAGAGTTGCATTGACCCGAAAATATGTATCGATACGAATCGATTCAAAGAGTTACCTTGACCCGAGGAATGCATCGAGTAAGATCAATGCAAGTGTTAAGTTACCCGAGAGAAAGCGTTGAGTCGGTTCAAAGATTCTAAGAAATCGAATCGATACAACGCACAAGTCCGATTCGAACGAATATTGATTTTAGTTGGTTTTGTGTGCAGGCTATACGTTTATACTGAAATATAAGAAGTCAACATTTTACCTTGTTTGTAACAGAGTCCGTAAAACCAAATCCTCGTCGAGCGACGGACCGAGGCATAGGCACGGTAAGCCAAATCGGTCGGATAATTTAACGAAGTACGAAGTGCTTGAATGGCTAAGTCAGAAGAGTTGGTCGTGTAACAAAGTTATGAAATCGAGCCGCATCGGCTCGGCGAAACGACAAGGCGTATCGACTTAAGGTGGGAGGACTTTGACCCTTCTTTCCTACTCCTTCATGCCTAAGTAAAATGAACCATTGTATGCTAAGTTAACCTATCAAGACCACGGCGTGGCTCGAAGGAAGAAATTAAATTATAGTGCGTGTCGAACACTAGATAGCACAATTAAAATGAAACGTACATCAAATGTACGAGTTGCTATTGAACATCGAAATATCGTAAAGGCGAGCGCCTCGGTGCGTAAGCCATAAAAACATGGGATAACTGTATTGACGAGTGGCTCAGTGCACAAGTCATTCGTGCCCTTGCGCACGAGTTAGAGAGCTAGTACATTGAAAGACTATATCGGTACGAGTGCCTCAGTGCACGATCTATAGAACATTGAATGCCCTATCGAGGCGTGTCTCAGTGTACAAGTCGGAGGGAAGAAACATACATCATGAACACTAAGGCATAGAATATAGAAATACTAAATCGGGGCGTGCATCGAATACACGACTCGAAGGATATCGAATAACTATTGAATGTGACATGATGCCTCGAAATGTCTATTGCCTTCGGGGCGTTCGTTAATGAACATTGAGTTGGGGCATTGTGCCAATGGAAATAGAGATAGGCAAATTGCTTGGTTGTATGAGTTTGATGCATTGCATGGTCACGGACAACTTGTGCACAAGTTTTATCCCTCGAATGTGGTAGGCCGGATGCCGGGACCGTTCGATCTAGAAAGGTAATTTAAGATGGGTATTCTGTGGGATATTGTAATCTGTTAGGCTTGCAACCTACCATTGAAATAGACCATCACAAATACCGGTATCGTTCGGGAGTACTTCAGGGCATGGGGTTAGCACCCCAAGCTTAAGTAGTCACCATCATACCTTTGATATATCCATAATGTGACCTTCATATAGTTAAGAAACGATGGGTTGAAAGTGCAGACACACATATATCTTGCATAAAGATCACTTATAACATGACAGGGAAAGATGGTACGCGTATTGACCTTACGTCGGGCAATGGTGAGTGCGTCGATGTTGGTAAGAAGTAACAAAACAACACAAGATTGCTGAGTGTTGCCTGCTTGCTTATGCGAATCGAAATAACATGCTTGTCGTGATAACATACCTTACTGCTTTCGAATAAGACATAAAACTGATCCTAAGGCAAAGATAGAAATAACATTAAATTGTATGCTGCCTGATTCAATATATATCTACTTAATGTCGGTTTAGTAAAGTGGCTCAATATCAGTACGCGAGAGGATAAGTACTGATCTCCTACCAGATTGCTTGCAAGATGCAAGTAATGGAATGCTCGCGGCAGAGCTTCACTTGAACGCGCTGAGGCATGAAATACCGTAATGTTTTGAGACGCGCGACCGTATTGACGCTCGAACTTGCAACATGATGATGCGGTCGAGATATAGAAGACATGATATATGGAACGGTAAAATCCTTTATGGGTAAGAGAGAACCTGAGTGTTGTAAGCCAATTTGACAAATTTTGTTGGGCTATTGAACGCCTTTGTAACCTCAGTTCATTTATCAATAAAGAGAATTATTTTGTATACTCTGTTTTCTTTCGCTGTTAGTACACAAATCAAAGACAATCATTTGAGAATTTGTCATCTTGCTTTGTACGAGTGCAACTCCAGACTCGTACGACGTCACGCCCCAGTGAGGACGATGATTCGAATAAATTGATGCGAGGACGAGCGATTTTTTGGTTCGGGACGTGACAATATATGCATGTGATATATCTTTATGATTCTTGCTTATGTTGGTTGAGAATAAGATATTATGGACCATAGGAGACCGTTGGATTTTAACTGACCTCCTTTTTCTTTACAGCCGTGACATTATCGTAGGATACTAGTGCACTCTGTAATACATAGCTAACCGAGTTATGTTCATGCTCTTTGTATTTTAGATCTGGGGTGTCACTAGCCCATGCTATATGTCATGACGAGATCTCTTTCATGACATAGATCAAAAATATCTTTTTAGAAATATTTTTTTCCATGTACATTTCTCTATGCAATCTTAGTATTTGGCTTTTCTCTCTCCTTATATTATAATTCTTTCTAGTATTACTATAACTAATATAAGATGAGATAAATTTTAAATTTAGGTAGGCTTAACTTATATAGTTTAATTTCAAAGAACTTATCACATGGAGAAAATAAATTTAGTTAATTAGCATATCCAAAACTCTGATCTAAGTAGATTTTGGAGCTACTAAAGTATATACAACCTGATGTTTCCTTGATATCTATGAATGAAAGTGACGCATGAATTAATTTACAAAACTAAAGTAGAATGAGCCTGAGAGAAAACATGATCGTAACATGGAAAGATAATAGAGAAGTGTATGAGATAAATATCATGAATGAAACTTAAACACTACATGAATTGTTCTTTGTAACCATGTTAACCATGGTAAAACGACTCAAAAAAAATATAATACATTTTGGATAATGCATATATAGAGTTCACCTGGGGATTCAAGGTTCTTTACTTTTTTATTTACAAATTATATATTTTTATTTATAAAATAATCGACATCCCAAGAAGAAGAAGAAGAAGAAGAAGAAGAAAACTCTTGACATTGACTACTCTCACAATTGGTCGTCAAGAATGATCAAAGAATGTCCATCATACACTCGTTGAATATTATTAAATGTATATACTTTTTATGGATAAGACCTTCTTTAATTCGGAGACCCTCTCAATAACAGTTAAGTGTGACATAAATAAGTCAAAAGTTTGTCTTATTTCGTCAAACATCATATATCAACAATGATCAAACTAAGTATTTTTTTTTATCTTTGATTTTGCACGATTCCATATATAACATCATGTTTTGAATTGAAATCCTTCAAGACAATTTCACGAAAAAAATTATATATTATATCTAAAAGAAAAAGAAAGAAAGAAAGAAAAAGAAAGAAAAATTGAAAAGATATCCAACCCAAGGGAAGGCGCCACAAAAATGCAAAATTAAAGAAAGCATAGGACAGGTCCTCCTCTCCCCACCCACATGTGTAGTATAATAAAATAACTAAAGCCAACCCCTTCTTACAGGATAAGCCTAAAAATAATAATAATTACTCAAAAACAAATAAACGAAATTGCAAAAAGGAAGAAGCAAAGGAAAAAGAAGTTCACAGCTCCTTCTCATTCACATAAAGCTCTCTATCTAGAGCAGTAAAGCTCTCTATCTAGAGTAGTAGTAGTTAGCAAGAAGGAAGAAGAAGAAAGGAGGTTTTGGTGACATGGGAGGGGTGACGTCATCAATGGCGGCGAAGCTGGCCTTCTTCCCGCCGAGCCCGCCCACGTACAAGCTCCTGACGGATCCCGTCACTGGGATCACGACACTCAGCCGCTTCCCGCACAGGGAGAACGTGGAGGTGACGAGGGTCCGGACGAGGAGGGGGAACGACATCGTCACCGTCTACGTGCGGAACCCCATGGCGCAGTCGACGCTGCTCTACTCCCACGGCAACGCCGCCGACCTCGGCCAGATGTACGAGCTCTTCCTCCAGCTCAGCATCCACCTCCGCGTCAACATCATGGGGTTAGTAGTCTCTCTCTCTTCTTGCTTGTTCAATTGGACTGTGCTGTTGGTGGAAAAGTGATGTCTTTGTGAAGTTCGAGTGTGATTTGGGGAGATGGGGAATGTGCCTTTTTTTTTGTGGAAGCTGGAGTTGATTTGGGAGGTGGGTTTTTGTTCGATTCCAGTATGGTGTACTGCAACTGGTTTGAATTTTTGGTGGAAATGTGATGTCTTGGGAAGTTGGAGTTTAATTTTTGGGGATGGGTTTCTGTTGAATTGCTGGGTGGGCATAAATTGTTATGCTGCGTTTTGAAGCTGGACATCTCAAGTTTGTCGGTTGGGAGCAGTTGGGAGTTCGATCTGGGAAGTGGGTCTTGGAGTTTTGGTGGAAATGAGCTGTTTTTGTGAAGTTGGTATTAGAGAGCTTGTCAAATGGGAATTGGGTTTTCGCTGGAAATGGGTTGATAGTGATGTTGGTGAAGTTGGGTTTTGATTTGGGAGGTGGGCTTTCTGTGGAATTGCAATCTGGTGCTCAGTAAGCACGAGTTCTCTTGGAATTTTTGGTGGAAATAAGCTGTTTTATGAAGTTGGTCATTCCATGTTTGTCAATTGGGAGTGTTTGGAGTTAGATTTTGGGAGGTGGGTTCTTGTTGGATGCAGTTTGGTCTGCTCTGTGTGCAGAAAATGTGCTGTTTGTGAAGTTGGTAGTGGAAAGTTGGGAGACAAATGGAGGAGTTGGTTTTTTTTTCTTTTTCTTTTCCTTCTACTGAATTGCCTTTTGGGCTTTCTTCAGAGTGTTATGATTTAATAAGCTGGAGTAAGAGTTCAGGTTCACAGGAAGATTTGATCTTTTCTGGAGTGGGGAGTTTTTGGTGGAATGTGCTGCTATTGTGATGTGAAGCTTCTCAATCTTTAGGCTGTGTGGTATTAGGAAGTTTGATGTGGGAGGGTTTCTCATTGAATTCCCTTTTGGTTGTATGAATTTGGCAGTGAAATTTGGAAGAAAAGCGATTTGTTTGAGATCTTCTTTTATAGTTTTATATGGGCGTCTAAGTTTTATTCCATGACCCACTCACGCTCATATTTATCTTAGCCAGGTATATTAGACCAACTTAGTTGTAAAAATCTATTATCAGTTCTCTTATGGTTCTCTCTTATCAGTTATATTAGCTAGGCAACTTTGAATTGACTACTACTGTTGGATTTATTATTTTATATTTTCTGTAATTAGGTGTTCCTGTAATGCTGTTTGTGTGGGATTTAGGAGGAGATTGTTGGGCAAGCCTTTTGTTATTTAATCTTTTCTGCTTCTTTTGGTTTGTCCTGATGAACGTTTCTTTCTTTAGCTTGTGAACTTCACTGGATATTAACTGCTCTGGCAATGTCTCAACTTTATAATACTTGGAATCTATAGGGTCTGCTTGGCAATGACATTTTCACCGGTTTTTGGGGTTTTTTGAGTTGGCCGTTTATAAGTTGTTTAAAAAAAAAATCTTGCTTGGTAAATTTTTTGAGTCACTGATTTTGGTCGGCTCAAACCCCCTGTTGGGAACGAAGCACGGAAACCATTCCCCCAAACAGAGAGTTCTGCGAGAGAACCGAGTAAAAACACACATGCTAAAAACGTCAAACACAAATCCCAGACACAGATTTTTGACGTGGAAAGTCCAGATGGAAAAAACTACGGGACGATCGGAGTCCAACCCTGAAGAACCTCCACTAATGGAATAAAGAGAATACACCCTCTACAAGCTCCTCCCGATCCAAATGGATCACTACAACTCATTTGAAAGAAAAAAAAATTGATTGCGGACTCCGAAGAACAAGAGATATCGAAAAATTATTCGAAGCGATCTCTCCTTCACAATAATCCTCAATCCTTTCTCTCTCTCAAATATTGTAAAGCACTTTTGCTTACTTTTTGAGATATATTTTAGGGTGAGAAAACACCTAGTATATATAGCCTCAAACCCACAACTAATTGAGGTATTCTACTATATGTAGGAATGCTCAATCTAAACCATTGATGTATTCCTATTATATATAGTAATACCCAATTCAACTCTATTGAGATATTCCTACTATATATAGAAATATCCAATCCAAATCTATTGGAATATTTCTATTATATATAGGAATACCCAATCCGACTCCGGGTTATTTTTCACATAGGTTGGGAACCCCACCCACTCCAACACCCCCCACCCCCCAAAAAAACAGTACAGTAATTTTGGGTATCTTTATAAACACAAAAAATCGGATTATTTTGAGGATTTATATATTTTCTATTTATATCCTTATCAAAAAATACAACTACAACTACTAATACCCTACCATATCTTCTTTCTCATCTTTGTTTCTCTTGAGGTCCCATCTGACAGCTACTTCCTTCAAAATGTGAGTTTTTTAAATTTTGCGGTTCATTTGATGCGGTAGTAAATGCTTTGCTCTCAATATTTATGATTTACTACACCAATTTTTGCATGCAAGTTATATGAGTGTATAAGCTATTGTGTGGGAGGACAATCATATAATATTTTTTCGGGAGGACTTTTGTTTATATATATGCATATAGGTAATTTTATTGTTCTAAAAACTTTCAGAACCGTTCATTAATGAATTACCAAGTATGTGTTAGATTGGTTTAAAAGCCGCTATTTAAAATCGCCGAAAAGTGGATCCCTCATAACGGTACTTTAAAAATACCTCATAACCGCTACCCAACAATTGCCAAGCATACCCTAAAATAAGAGTTGGCTTGTGTAGAATTACCTTTTGCTTTACTGTAAATGATTACATCATACGGCTGCTGGAAATGAAGATTTAGAACGGGCTTAGTGGGCTTCATCTTTGATTGATGTTAAATATTGTTCTTTCTGGAAATTGATGTTAGTGAAGTCAAAGTGAGAATCTAAGACAAAAAAGGTTTTCTTGGGTTTTGTCTTTGATTAATTTAATGTACTTTGTTTTATTTTGTTAGAACCTTGTGAAATCCGTGATCTGTCTTTTCTTTGTCTGCCTTTGGTGTTGTAAATTTATTCTTTATTAGTTTAGCTTTTATTCCCATTATTTATTAATTCTGTGCCCACCCATAGCTTTACGGCAGTTTAGGCCTCGACAACAGTCCCTATCGCTTGGTGGTTACTTTCCGTTTTTATACTTTATCTAATCTATGGTACATGGAATTAAATTGGGAATAAGTTTCTCGTGGAATTGCTTTATGGTTTGCCCTATTGGTTTTCTTGGAATGTTATGCTCGTGAGAGTAAAGTGGACACTTCAATTAAGGTTTAAATAATCTGACAAAAATGATAAGCCACATAGTATTGAGTTTAAGCCAAATTTTCTCGATAAAATTGATATTTGCCAATACCTTCGACTTTTCTGCCAATTTTGGAAAGTTTTAATTAGTTTGGGTTTATTTTACGTGGAGGCGGGAAAATGTTGCCTATATCTCTATCATGTATGTACCGTGTCTGTATCCATATTCGTACAGCATAGATAGAAATGGTAATGGGCCAGGTCAGATTGAGCAATACAATACCTAAACCCAGTCCTAAAATATTTCCTATTTTTACAGAACTTGGCCCTAACCCGGCCTTCGGGTTCCGGACGGCTCAACTATGTTAATTTTTTTACTTATATGATCACAAATTATTTACACCATTCAATCAAATCAATAAAACATGATAAAAAATATCCGTCCATTGTTCTTTATTAATATGATAAAAGTGTGTCGGTCATCGTCGTTAATGGTGGGGGACTATTTTACTTCTCGACGATGATGCTCAGTGAAGAAGAGTGGAGTTCATTTATCAGAATATTAGTTTTAGTGGATTCCAAACTGTCTTTTCCAATATGTTTTTCCAAAATCAACACATCATTTTGTATATAATTTCCTCTAGTAGTTCGGGTGTTGGCATGGATCAGCTAGTATCCATTCCCGACCCAAAAAAATAATTTGGACAAAAAAAATGTGCCTGACCTTACCCATTTCACAATCAGATTAGGGTTCGATCAGGTCGTGTTTTTGTGTCAGCCTGCAGGCTGTCATCTCGGCCCTGACCCATTATCATTCCTAAACATATGTGACTACATATGTACCTATTTGACACATTTTTGTATCTCGTATCAGCAATGTGTCTATATCGTGTCCTTGTCTGTATTCCTTCAACATAGGAGGTCCTCACAGGTTAGGATCCATTACGACATAAAAGTAGCCAAAGTTGGCCTAAACTTATTGAATTTGGCTAAAAGTGGTCGGAAGTTAATCTTAAAACTGGTGTTTTTTCCTGTCATAACTTACGAATATAAATTCTTTGATATGTTTCTTGTGCTAGGTTTTTGGAATCTGCTTCTACTAGTTTGGATCAAGATTCACAATATCAGTACCGAAATCTGTTTTGGACCCTTGTGAGTATTGGTCTCAATGGTTTTGATAGGTTTGGAGGTTCAGAATCAAAGTTCGGAGCTTTTCGTTTCGAAAAGTCAAAATTAATAATAGTAATTATTAAAAGCTAGAAAATATTCATATATTTATAGACATAATTCTATTATTTGTTACTTCTTGTTAACTTTGAATGAAGTAACATTAAGATTGATGCATGCTATGAATCTTTAAATATAAAACTTCGATAAGGAATCTTATCGACATGTTATAGCATGTAAATCTTCAACATGCCAAATCATTGTGTTGATACCATTCTTCCTATATTTCCCTTTTTTTTCCTTTTAATTTTTTCTTTGTTGAATTGACCGGAAAAAAGAGTCCCAGTTGTCGGTATCGGCCAATATTGGTAGCCATTACTACTGGATCAGGACATGCAAAAACAGTAAGATATGTCCGATACAGTGTCAGCCAATACTGCGGACTATGGTTTGGATGTTGTATTTGTGGAACCTATGTCATATGGGACCAAAAAAATGGAATTTACTATATGTTTCTTTCTTTTTCAATACATCAACTCTTAAATCTTAAGTTTTCGACTTTTCTGGTTTCTCCATACAAAACTCTTACTCTTTGGTTTTTGACTTTTCTGTTCTCTTGATACTGTCTAGGTGGGAGATTTAGATGGTATGTTTTTCTAACATGTCAAACTTCCATTCATTTACTTATTGCAACTTTTATTCGTTTACTTGTTGCGAAGATTGGGACATGCATAGTCTTGATAATATTTTGTAACCAGCGTCCTATAGAAGTTTTGCTATTTTTAGTTTGGTTGGCTATTTGTCAACCGAATATGGAAATTTAGCACTGTTGAGACTTGAAGTGATTTTATTGAATGGAGTAACAACATATATATAGGAGAGGCTAGCCTCCTCTCCTATCATTCTAGCCAATGTGGGACTAAAGCCCAATAACACTATATATATATATCAACACTCCCCCTCAAGATGGGCGAAAGATATTCACTAAGCCCATCTTGTCACATCCTCTCATCATGTTGATAGAACTAAGCCCCTTTGTCAGTCCGTCTGCTACCTGATCTTTGGTTGGAACATAGCCCAGCTCTAGTTCTCCTTTATCCAGTTTCTCTTTGATGAAGAATCTGTCAATCTCAATATGTTTGGTCCTGTCATGCTGCACTGGATTGTTGGCAATATTAATAGCTGACTGGTTGTCACACCATAGCTTCATCTTTGTTCCCTGGTCCAGCTTTAGCTCCGTCAGCATATTCTTCAACCACAATAGTTCTGTGACTCCCAAGGCCATCGCTCTATACTCTGCTTCAGCTGTTGATCTGGCCACTACTGACTGCTTCTTACTCCTCCAAGAGACCAAGTTGCCTCCTACAAATATGCAGTATCCCGATGTGGATCTCCTGTCGTCAGCACAGCTAGCCCAGTCAGAATCACAATAGCCCTCAATGCCTACATGATTATTTCTTCTAAAGATCAGTCCCTTCCCGGGGGCTCCCTTCAAGTACCTCAGAATCTGGTACACTGCGTCCATGTGACCCTTCCGGGGGTCATGCATGTAGCGGCTTACTACACTTACCGCAAAGCTGATATCAGGTCGAGTGTGGCTTAAGTAGATTAACTTGCCCACCAATCTCTGATATCTATCCCGGTCAACTGGTTCTCCAGCTTCAGCATCCAGTTTAAACTTCTGGTCTATCGGTGTCGTAGCTGGTTTACATCCCATCATCCCTGTTTCCGTAAGCAGGTCCAGTGCGTACTTCCTTTGAGAAAGAACGATTCCCTCATTATCTCGAGCAATCTCAATCCCAAGGAAGTATCGAAGGGGGCCAAGATCTTTCACCTCGAACTCCTTGCCAAGTTTTACTTTGAGTTGGGCGATCTCCTGCTCATCATTGCCTGTGATAATCATATCATCTACATATACTGCAAGCATGGTGATATGGCCTCCACTCCGTCTGAAGAAGACAGTGTGATCAGCATTGATCTGCTGATATCCCATCCCTATCATTGCTCTCCTGAACCTGTCAAACCATGCCCGAGGAGACTGCTTCAGTCCATAGAGAGACTTCTTCAGTCTGCAGACCTTGCCTTCTGTCTGTTTTGTGCCGAATCCTGGTGGTATCTCCATGTACACCTCCTCTACTAGATCTCCATGAAGAAATGCATTCTTCACATCCAGTTGGTGTAGCTTCCACCCTCCATTGGCTGTCAGGGAGATCAAGGTCCTGACAGTGCTCATCTTCGCCACTGGTGCAAAGGTCTCGTCATAGTCGATGCCGTACGTCTGACTGTATCCTTTTGCCACCAGTCGAGCTTTATAGCGCTCAACCTGTCCATCTGGGTTCTGTTTCACAGTAAAAATCCATTTACATCCAACTGCTCTTTTCCCTTCTGGCAGTCTCACCAGCTCCCAAGTGTGGTTCTTCTCAAGAGCTCCCAACTCCTCGTGCATTGCCGCTTTTCACTTTGGATCGTTCTTGGCAACCTGCCAATTGTTAGGTACAGTAATACTATCCAAAGATGCTATAAATGCTCCATGAGAAGAAGATATATGATCATAAGAAACAAACTTAGCAAGATCCCAACCATATCTGTCCGGAGGATTTCCCGCATTGCTGCGAGTAGTCCTTCGTGTAGGTAGTGGTATGGGAGGAACGATATCACCTGAGGAGGGTGGTGGTGTAGATGAGGAGGATGGTGGTGTAGATGAGGAGGATGGTGGTATAGGTGTCTCAGGAGTTGGGACAGGCGCAGGCAAGGGACTTGGCATTACAAACTTAGCAAGATCCCAACCATATCTGTCCGGAGGATTTCCCGCATTGCTGCGAGTAGTCCTTCGTGTAGGTAGTGGTATGGGAGGAACGATATCACCTGAGGAGGGTGGTGGTGTAGATGAGGAGGATGGTGGTGTAGATGAGGAGGATGGTGGTATAGGTGTCTCAGGAGTTGGGACAGGCGCAGGCAAGGGACTTGGCACTGACACTGTAGGTACTGGTCCTGTAGTCTGCTTGTTGTTTCTCCTGTTGTAGGTCAGTAACTCCCCCTGAGCCGTAGGTGTAACACTTCTCGTCTCCTCCCTCTGTTCCGCTTCACCTTCATGTTCCTCCTCAACCGTGTCTCTATGCCAAACTTCTAAATCGGTTACCACCAGGTTCTCCAAGTTCTCTATCTCCCCCTCTCGCCTTATACTTGTAGTATGAGGCGTGTTATACGAAGTTCCATCCTGGCGATAATATGGCTCATGCTCCCGGAAGTGGACGTCCATACTAACAAATTTCTTCTTCTCTACTGGACTCCAGCATACATACCCCTTCTGAGTTGCTGAGTAGCCCACGAAGATGCACTTGACTGCTCTAGGGTCAAGTTTTCCAACGAATGGTCTGTTGTCCTTCACAAAACACACACATCCAAACACCTTTAGTGGAAGTATTCCACTATTATTACCTTGTAATACTTCACATGGAGACTTCCATCCCAGGACTTTTGAAGGCATCCTGTTTATAAGTTGAGCTGCTGTCAATACCGCATATCCCCATAGGTGTTGTGGGACATTCATGTCGATCATCATACTTCTTGCGGTCTCCAGAAGATGTCGGTTCTTCCTTTCTGCTACTCCATTTTGTGCTGGTGTATATGCACAAGAGGTCTGATGCTGTATTCCATGTGCTGACAAGTACTCTGCAAGTGTCCTATTGGTATACTCCGTCCCATTGTCAGATCTCAGTATCTTCACCACTGCATTATACTGAGTCTGGACATATTTATGAAAGTCCCGAAAACAAGCAAATACATCACTTTTGTTCTTCATCAAATACAGCCAGGTGACACGAGATGCACAATCGATAAACGAAACAAAATACTTATACCCATTCATAGTGTTAGTAGCACATGGGCCCCAAACATCAGAATGAACTACCTCAAAGACTGAAGAACTCTTATGACCATTTCCAACATATGAACTCCTAGTAAGTTTTCCTAACTCACATGCATCACATACTAATTTCCTTTTATTTGATTTTGCATACATATCTGGATACAACTTATTTAGAGTATCAAAGGAAGAATGCCCCATCCTCCTATGATGAAGTATCAAAGTGTCTTCAGTCTTCTGCTGCAGCTCCTCCATTCCAGCCTTCTCTGCCATAGACACCAATGCTGAGTCCAGTCCGTCTTGATCTAGGTACCACAGTCCATCATGCCAAGTGCCAGTCCCAAGTCTTCGTCCCGTCCCTTTCTCCTGGAAGATCACCTTAGGAATATCAAAAGAAACAATGCATTTTAGTTGGAGAATTATAGAACTAATAGACAAGAGACTGACTGGGAAGGATGGAGCATGCAAAACATTGGATAACCTTACTGAACCCGTACAATTAACAGTACCCTTACCGACCACTGGTTGGAAAGTACCATCCGCAGTCTGAATGGTGTCTGTCGATGCTAGGTGAGTGTACGAGGAAAACTTACTAGCATTTCCGGTCACATGCCGAGATGCTCCTGAGTCGATAATCCAGTCTGACATTTTAAGGGAAGACATAGATGCAAGAGCGTGAGACTCGTCAGTACCTTCTGATGGATGGGCATACATAGCGGCGTTGAAGAATGGAGTGGATGCCTCCTCTGCTACGCTCCTCCTGTCTCCTTCGATTGACGCTTTTTGCTTTCTCTCCAGCAGATCCAGTAGCGCCTGATCCTCCTCGACCGCCTCGTCGGCCTCCTCGACCACGTCCACGTCCAGCATATCCTCGTCCACGTCCACCACCTGAGTCTCCCTCCTTAGGTGGTTTGGTACAAGCATATCGATGGTGGCCCATCTCCCCACAGTTGTAGCACTGCCGATTCTGTTGCCAGAGCTCTCCCTTGGATCCTGTATCCCCCGAACCGGTAGCTGCTAGTGCTGACTTCACTTCGGGTAAAGCACCTGTCGATGATGCGCCTGTCCCTGTCTGTAATCTGATCCGCGTCTCCTCCTGAATCATGGCTGAGATAGCCTCCTCGAGACTAGGGATCGCTGGCTGGGCGAGGAGTAAGGCTGTTCTCTGTGTGAATGCTGCAGTCAGTCCCTTAAGGAATTTCATCGTCCTCTCCTGCAGACACACCTGTCTCTCCTTGCACTTTGGGTCCCCGCAGCTTGCCCGTTTGGAATGGTGATCATAATCCAGCCAGAGGCGTTCCAACTCCGTAGCGTACTCCTGCACCGTCTTCTCGCCTTGTACGGTGTCGTCGATCTCCCCTTTTATCTGGAAGATCCGTAGATTGTTACCTATGCCATCATAGGTTCTTCTCAATTTCTCCCATACGTCTTTCACCATCTCAATGCCATCTACTGTGGAAGCAATAGACTGGACTAAGGAGTTGAGAAGCCAGATATAAATCACCATATGAGTGGATTTCCACTCGTCGCGTCCTGTCGAGCCCTCTTCCGGCTCTGTCTTCTCGCCTGTCAAGAATCCCTCCAGGTTCTTACCTGCAAGGGTTCTTCTCACCCGCCGTGACCAACTCAAATAGGTGGCTGGTCCATCCAACTTCAGATCGATGGAGGGTAGTTCTAACTTTGGCGGTGCTCGTGTCGTGCTTTCACCAGCCGACACCTTTATCAACTTCAGCAATGTCGCCACATCGTCAGCATCCAGCTTCTTGAGAATCTCCTCCATCGATGCTTCTTCTCGATCACTTCACACTTGCTCCACGACTCACGCTCGTCCTTGCCGTCCTCTCCTAAATCCGAATATGTCTGATTTCATCGGATCTAGGGATTATAGGCATCTCCTTGAGATTGATCTCAAGAACGAGCTGTACCCGCAATAGCGGTACAATGAATCCTGCAGCCGTAAAAACGGTACAGAAACGAGCGTGAATCTTGTACCCGCAATAGCGGTACAATGAATCCTGCAGCCGTAAAAACGGCAGCAGCAGCAGCAGTTGCAGCCGCAACAGCGGCACAGCAACGGCAGCAGCGCGGCTGCGGCGGCGGCGGCGCGGCAGCTGCAGCAGCAGCGGGGCGGCGCTGCGGCGGCGGCGGCGCGGCAGCAGCTGCAGCGGCAGCGGGCGGCAGCAGCTGCAGCGGCAGCGGGCGGCAGCGGCGGCGTAGAAGGGGGATTAGGGTTAGGGTTTGTGTGGAGGAGGGGTCTCTAACGGTATGCTAAGCAATTTTAGGCTCTGATACCATGTTGAGACTTGAAGTGATTTTATTGAATGGAGTAACAACATATATATAGGAGAGGCTAGCCTCCTCTCCTATCATTCTAGCCAATGTGGGACTAAAGCCCAATAACACTATATATATATATCAACAAGCACAATAGTGAAAAGCTTTACTGGGTGTTTATAGGTATCTCTTAATCAACAAGATGAGAGGTAGATGTTATTGCCGGATTACAAAGATCGTAGAAAGTACATAAAATAGAAGATTACAACAACTCTTGGAAATAGACATATTGCAACAAGTTTGCAACACAGTTGCTACAACAAGAAAGATGAATCAGAAAAATAAGACATAATCTGTTGAGGGGTGATGAAGATCATCGTTGCTCAAATAAAGATTCGACCATTTTCGTCGCTCTACTTCCAGGAATTAGCAAATTCGAATAAAAGAACTTATGGAACGCTCCTTGTCACACTCGCTTAGGATCTCACACATGGACGAACGAATGAACAACACTTCGTGGATTCTATTGGCTGCTGCTATTTGTCTTCTCGTAGCAAAATATATTTTCTAACTCCCTCTCAAAGAAAGATTAATGAGACTATATATAGGAGAAGCACAAGCCAATCCTAACATCCTCTACCCCATAATCCGGAGAAAATCTCTATGGTTAAGTGGTGGTTATGATCATTGTCCTCCGTTAAGTGGACGATTATATCCTTTTATCCCCATTAAATTGGCGGTTATAACAGAATCCATCTAAACAGCCAACTCGCATGAACAACAGCAGTTCCGGGAGAACCCGCTTAGCCCAGCGTGCCCCACGTCTTATGCGACCCTTGCGAGAACTCGTGCCGGAACGAGGCAACAAAGCACAAAATTGCCATCTCGTGCCTGGTGCATGCAAAGTACTCCATTAAGTCGCCACTTTGCGCCCATCACTCACGCCCTCGTCCTTGTCTGAGTTGCTAGCTCTAAGGAAAATTCTAAGAATTGGGTGACAAAAACACAATTGTATTTTTTTTTGAGGACTTGAACCTGGACCTCTAGGAAAACACTCTACCATACCAACCAAATGAGCTACCACTCCTATGTGCACTAGTGAATAAAGGAATAATCTTATATTAAAATACACACTTGAGGTTGCCACATGGATGTGAGACCATTTCTAGAGAATACTTTTAATAAATTCCAATAATCCTCTATATATTTTAATTTACGGGCTTAGCGTTTCCACAGTGACCTTATATCATGCATTGGGATAGATGTCAATTACGACTTGAATTTTCTTCGCATTTATGAAACAACAGTACGATAGATAATGTACTATGCTTGAATTCAGTACCATAACTCCTATCATTTCTACTCACATAATGACATCAACTGTGCCTTTGGTTGCACACTAAAGGTCTTGTGTTGACCTGATATGTGGGTACGTATCTTGGATGTTTACAAGTTTACCCTCAAGAAACAGCCTACATCTTTGTTCATACACATATACAAGTTCTTACAAAGTTTAAAAATTTCCAACATGAGGCTTTCTGCCTCCTTGCGGTACTATGCCTCCGAGGTCCAACCTCTTGGTGGTGTCATACCATTGTAGCATGAGGTCCCAATCTCTTTGTAGTGCTGAACTACTACTCTGTCTTTTATCATTAGACTACTTGTCTCTATGCGGTGCTACGCTGTTGTGACATGACCTGAAGCCGAGGTCCCACCTTATGTGGTGTCACGCCACTGTAGCATGGGATACTAGCTCTTTTGTATTGCTGAGGTACCCGTGCTTCCTGTTAAGCACGTTGAGCATTCCAAATGCTCAAGAACTCATTAAGGCATAAAGCTATCATCTCACAGGACTTGCTCTATACAAAAAGCAAACAATAGACCACAGAGGTTCTGGATGCAATTCCTATAATGTCCCCAAGGACTAACCTCTATACCTGATATTTTTCCAGTTAATGATCATTTTTTGAACCAAAGGCAAAATGTCTACTAGATTTCTCTTTGAACTAATAGCATAATACTTTATGGTAAAATTACAAAGACAACATCAGAATTTCTTTGAGTCCATTTTCTTTGTTATGTCATCGACTAATTGGAGCTTGAGGCCTTTTGGTAAACGGATCCACCAGAAGTTTCTTGTATCGAACGTTAACTACTGCAATAATGTCATCTTTGATGCGCTCATACAGTATTGTGTCCTCTTTTTACCGTTGAATAGACCATTTAATGCCACTGCTACAATCGCCTGGTTGTCGCAGTATATACTATTGTCGAAATCTGCATCCTAACCAGAGGAAGATCATCGTACATGAGCTTCCAAAGCCATTATACTTCATCTGGTGCAGCCGCCAGAGCATAGAACTCAGACTTCATAGATGAGTGAGAGAGCAAAGCTACTTTTTCGACTTCCATGATATAGGCGCTCCACCCATGGAGAAGATGTATCCTCCTGTAGATCTTTTCCTCTCTTCTTCTGAGCACCAACTAGTATAACTGAAGCGTTCTACCATAGTCGAGTAACTGTTGTAGGATAGTGTGAACTTCTGAGTTCTTTTGAGATATCTTATAACTCCTTTTACAGCTTTTTCGTGTTCCACACCTGGATTGCTCGTGAATCGACTTAGTATCCCTACGACGAAGACAATATCAGGTCTGTGGCACTCGTAGCATACATTAAACTTACAATGACGCTCGAGTACTCCAACTGTTGCACACTTTTTCTTGGATTTGGCTTTAGTTTCTTTTCATACCTACAAGGAGTTTCATTCCTAAAAAGATTTTGATATTCATAGCGTGTGAGCATCTTTTCTTCGTAGTGAGCTTGTGATAGAGCAAGTCCAGCTTCCATCTGGATGGTCTTTATCCCTATGAAAACATCGGCATCTCCCATGTCCTTCATACTGAATTTGGACGAGAGAAACTTCTTTGTCTTTGTGATGCATTATAGATCCGTACCCGGGATTAATGTCGTCCACATAGAGTCAGACAATAACCCCTATGCCATTAGCGAACTTGGTGTATACATACTTATCAATCTTGCTGATCTTGTAGTTGTTTGATCTAGTAATCTTATCAAATTTCTCTTGTGTTACATCTTCGGAGCCTACTTTAGACCGTACATAGATTTCACCAGTTTGCATATGTGGAGAGAATAATAGGTTGGTTATTATTGAAGAAGGATTACATATATATAGGAGGACTAGCATCCTCCTAATTCTCTACCCGATGTGGGACTAGGGCCCATAACTAATATATAACTAATATTCTTAACACCCTCCCTCAAATTGGAAGATACATGTCAATCATGCCTAGCTTGTTACAAAGAAACTGAACACGAGGACCTACAAGAGACTTCGTAAATATATCAGCTATCTGATCTCTAGTTCTCACATAGTGAAATGTAATCATCCCCTTCTAGTATTCATCATGGACAAGTTTCGTCCGTTCATGAAATACTGGATTGGTAGCAATATAGATAGCTAACTGATTATCACACCACATAGTTACTACTTTTAATTCTGCTTCTTCTTCCAGTTCTTGCAGAAGATACTGCATATATAACACTTCTGCAGTGCCATAAGCAATTGTTCGATATTCTGCTTCTGAACTTGTCGTGAGACCATACTATGCTTTTTGCTCTTCCACGATACTATGTTTCCACCACTGAATATTGAGTAACCAGATGTAGACCGTCTATCACTAAGACTTGTACTCCAGTCCGTATCTGTGAAACACTCAAGATGAGTATGTCTCTGATTCTCCATTCGAATTCATTTTTCCTGATTCTGGCTAGATAGTGTAGGATTCTGAGAACTGCCTGCCAATGTAGAACTCGTGGAAAATCCATAAATCTATTCGCGACACTTACGACAAAGGAAATGTCTGGGAGAGTCATGACTGCCAAGTAGTTGATTTTTCCAACCACTCTACGATATTGATCTGGATTGGTCATCAATATCCCCTCGCCGAGGAGTAACTTTACCCCTGTATCCATGTGCGAGGTTGCTCCCTTAGCTTTTATCATCCCTGCATCAGTTAGGATGTCCCTGCATCGGGTTAGGATGTTAAGAATATTAGTCATAGATTAGTTATGGGCTTTAGTCCTACATCAGGTAGAGAATAAGGAGGCGGCTAGTCCTTCTCCTATATGTATGTAATCATTCTTCAATAATAATCAACATATTATTCTCTCAACATGGTATCAGAGTCATCTAATCCTCTCTCCACTTAGAGCCATCCTCCTCTAGTTGTATTGATTCGCCACCGCCTGATATACCGGCTCGCCTCCATCGTACATGTTCCGACCATCCTTTGTATGTTAACAACTACAAAGGCTTGCGTGTCTGACTCGGTCCTTGGTGGCTACTATTGACGGGATTAAGATACCCAATTCTATAGAAGAAGGAGTCAAACATCCTGGTTGGCGCAACACTATCGAAGAGGACATGTATGCGCTTCAGGAGAAACATACTTGGGACTTGTGGATTTGTCCAATGGTAAGAAGGCGGTAGATTGCAAATAGGTGTTCACAATCAAGATGAAACCGGATGACATTCTTGATTGTCTGAAAGCTCGTATGGTGGTTAAAGGATATTCTCAGACATATGGTGAAGATTATTTTGAGACCACCTCCTTGTTTGTCAGGATGACCTATGTGCGCGTGCTTCTGGACTTAGCTGTCCGCTATGATTGACCATTACTTCAGCTGGATGTGAAAAATGCATTTCTTTATGGGGATCTTGACGAAGAAGTGTATGAGATGCAACCTCCTGGATTTGTTGCAAGGGAGGGTAAATATTTCATTTACGGAAGGCCCTTTATCGTCTCAAACAATCACCTCGTGTTTGGTTTGATCGATTTACACATGTTCTTACTGATATGGGACTAAAGCCCATAACTAATGTATGACTAATATTCTTAACACTTTATGTAAAACTTTTTGTCAGATCTTTATTCAGGAATACTGTTTTGATATCCATCTGGTGAATTATTAGCTTGTAAATTGCACCCAAAATAATAAGCATTCTGATAGTTATTATCAACACAACTGGATCATGTGTCAAAATTGTTGAACCTCTGCTTCTGAGAAAATTCTTTAGATAAGCTACCAACCTATCATTGAACTTATCAACAGTTCTATTGCCCTTCATCTTCTTCTTGAAGATCCATTTTCATCCGATGAGTTTTGCTCCTTAGACAGATTGACTAGCACCCAAGTGTTATTGGATGTTATAGAATTGATGTCGTCACTGGTCGCCTCCTTCTAGAAAACAATATCTTTGGTTTTCATTGCCTCATCATAGATAAGTGGATCTGCTTCCACATGATAGGTGACGAAGTCTTTCGGCCCTCACACACTTTGTAGACGAACCGGCGAGTACTGGTTCAAACATTGCCTTTTCAACAACACTCTCCTTTTGGACTATAGCTTATTTAGAAGTACTAGCCTCCTCGATGCTTATAGTGTTCTCCGGAATATCCGCGAGAATAATGTTCTTGTGCTTGATGAACTTAGCCTCATAGAATTCAGCGTTGCAGGATTTAATGATATGATTTGATTCAATATCAAGGAATCTACGAGCATCACTCTTCTCGACATAACCCATAAATATAGTCTTCGTAGTCTTTGTTTCCAGCTTCTGAATCTTGATGTCAGGAAGTTTACATAAGCCAGACACCCCACATTCGCAGGGGCGGATCCAGGATTTAAAGTTGGGATGGGCTACTATACTACTAATTTCATACCGAAAATTCGGCAGAGTTTCCCCTACATTTGTAAGGTTCGATGCATGTCATAATGAATAAAAATATTGAAACAAAGATATCTGCACCTAATATAAACCATTCTATTTCAAATTTGTAGGTTCACCTAAGACAATTACAATGTTTTGTTGGACATAGACAGGAATAAAGAGAAATCCTACTGTAGAAAATAATGGTTGGATGATTTTATTGATGGACTACTTCACTACTTATAGGGAGTCTAGCTCCTCTACGTATAACATATTCCGATGTGGGGCTAAAAGTCCCTTATTGATTCTCAACACTCCCCCTCAAGATGGGCGATAGATATTGATCATCCCCATCTTGTTACATAGCTTTGACAGACTTAATGAACTAAGACCCTTAGTCAGACAGTCTGCAACTTGTTCTTCTGAGCGGACATGGTCAATCTTCAGTATCCCTTGTTCCAGCTTCTCCTTGATGAAGAATCGATCAATCTCGATGTGCTTCGTTCTGTCGTGCTGAACTGGATTGTTAGCTATACTTATTGCAGCTTGACTATCGCTCAGAAGACGCAATGGTGCTCCCTTATCCAGCTACAACTCTGTCAGCAATGCTTTCACCCACAGCAACTCTGACACTCCCAGAGCCATTGCTCTGTATTCTGCTTCAGCTGTCGACCGTGCTACCACTGACTGTTTCTTGCTTCTCCATGAGACCAGATTTCCTCCTACAAAAACACAGTATCCCGTGGTAGACCTTCTGTCGTCTATGCAGCTCGTCCAGTCTGCATCACAGTATCCCTCAACTTCTATGCGTCCATTCTTCTTGAACCATAGCCCCTTTCCCGGCGTTCCTTTTAGATATCTCAAGATCCGAAATGCTGCTTCCATATGACCCTTTCTTGGATCATGCATGTAGCGACTCACTACACTCACCGCAAATGAGATATCAGGGCGAGTGTGTCCCAGATAAATCAATCTTCCTACAAGTCGTTGATATCTTTCACGATCAACTGGCTCTCCTGCTTCTGCTCCCAACTTGCACTTCTGGTCAATTGGAGTGACTGCTGCTTTGCATCCAAGCATCCCTGTCTCCTTCAGCAGATCTAGTGCGTATTTTCTCTGTGAGAGAACAATTCCTTGTTCGCCTTCACACACCTCGATACCTAGAAAGTACCTCATCGCTCCTAAATCCTTCACCTCAAACTCCTTCGCGAGTTTTGACTTCAGCTTAGTGATCTCGACTTCATCATCACCTGTGATCACTATATCATCCACATATACAGCAAGTATAGTGATGTGGCCTCTTGCATGCTGGAGGAAGACCGTATGATTTGCATTTGTTTGACGGTATCCCATGTCTGTAACAGCCTTTCTGAATCTGTCAAACCAGGCTCGAGGAGATTGCTTGAGCCCGTATAGCGACTTCTTCAGTTTACACACATTTTCTTGCGACGTCCCTCCGTTTGATTCCGTCGCGTAGCATCCTGGCGGGAGCTCCATGTATACTCCTTCTTGCAGGTCCCCATGAAGAAAGGCATTCTTCACATCCAGCTGGACAGCTTCCATCCATAGTTCGCTGCAATGGAGACCAGAGTTCTCACGGTGCTCATTTTTGCTACTGGGGCAAACGTCTCATCATAGTCTATGCCATATGACTGTGTGAATTCTTTTGCAACCAACCTCGCCTTGTATCGCTCGACCTTTCCTTCTGGCGTCTCTTTCACCGTGTACACCCATTTGCATCCCACAGCTTTCTTCCCTTTGGGTAATGGAATCAGCTCCCATGTCTTATTTTTCTCCAGTGCCCCAAGTTCTTCCATCATTGCAGCTTTCCACCTTGGATCTTTCTTTGCTTCCTGCCAACACTTGGGCAACGAAGTAGAGTCTAACGATGCAATGAAGGCTCGATAATTCGAAGAAATGTTAGAATAAGACAAGAAGTTGGCAATGTCATGTTCGTAATCATCAAAACGAGCAGGAGCTTTACCCGCATTGATGCGAGAAGATCTCCTTAAGGGAGCAATAGGTGGTGGAGAGATCATACCATCCGAGTCGGAGAGATCCGCATCAGAATCCGAGTGATTTAGTGCGGGGGCAACATCTTCAGGAGTTGGAGCAGGAGTAGACGAGGGACTTGGTACAGTAGGCACAGGGCACGGCATAGGCACAGTACTGGACTTCTGTTGTCTCCTTCTGTAGACTTGGAGCTCCTTTTCCCTTGTCTGTTGCTCCCCCTGCGTAACATATGTATCTTCTTCTTCTTCTTCATCTGTATCTGAGTCACTGTGCTCTCCCCCTTTCGTCCAGTTTTCTACAACCGGACACGGAACCGATCCGACGACCACATTTGGACTTATTATCTCCCCCTCACATCGAACACCACCTGTGTTAGATGTGTCACCAAATGCTGAACCTTCATCCGAACCATAGTATGGTTCGAGTTCTCTGAATGTAACGTCCATGCTGACAAACATCTTCCGTTCGACTGGACTCCAACAGGCATATCCCTTCTGAGTCGCCGTGTAACCGACAAAGACACATTTAACTGCTCTAGGATCCAGTTTGCCAACGCCAGGCCTATTATCTTGGACAAAGCACACACATCCAAAAACTTTTGGTGGAACAGTGTATGTAGTTGCCCCAGTAAGCATCTCCAATGGTATCTTCCAGTCCAATACTTGAGACGGCATTCTGTTGATGAGATACGAGGCCGTCAAAATAGCCTGCCCCCATAAGTGCTTCGGGACATTCATAGCCAGCATCATCGTCCGTGCGACTTCCAGCAGGTGTCTGTTCTTTCGTTTAGCCACACCATTTTGTGCCGGAGTATAAGCACATGAAGTTTGATGTAGTATTCCATGGGTGGAAAAATACTCAGCAACCTGCTTATTAGTATACTCCGTCCCATTGTCAGACCGAAAACACTTAATTTTAGCGCCATATTGTGTTTCCACCCGGCGATGAAAGTCCCGAAAAGCCTCAAGGACGTCACTTTTATTCTTCAGAAGGTAGACCCATGTCACGCGGGTATAACAGTCAATGAAGGTGACGAACCATCGAAAACCGTTAATTCCGGTTGTAGGACAAGGGCCCCATACGTCCGAATGTATCATGTCAAAAGCAGCTGAACTCCTATTCCCCGAGCTTACATACGAGCTTCTGGTATGTTTTCCCAACTCACAAGCATCACAGAATAACTTCTCTTTATCAGCCCTTTGATATAAGGACGGATACATTCGACTAAGAACTTGAAAAGAGGAATGACCGACACGCTGGTGGTGGAGTAGCAAGTCGGCTTCAACACTGCGACAGAAAGCTTCTGGTGGTGCGGCTGCTACCAAGGATGCCAATGCGTTGTCCAGTCCAGTCCTGTCTAAATACCACAGCCCCTTATGCCATGTGCCAGTCCCAAGTCGTCGTCCTGTCCCCTTCTCCTGAAAAGTCACCTTAGGAATGTCAAAGGAAACAGTACAGTTAAGATCAAGTATAATGGCACTAATGAATAAAAGATTGACAGGAAAAGATGGAGCATGTAAGACATTGGTTAGAGTGATGGAAGGGGTGCATGCGACAGTGCCTGTACCCACTACAGGTCTGGATGTACCATCAGCGGTCTGAATACTCTCCGGCAATGGTAGGTGAGTATATCCCTGAAACGCATCACGGGACCCCGTGACATGGCGAGATGCCCAGAGTCCATAATCCATCCTGACTGATGGATAGAGACAAGAGCACGTGCAGAATCATCGGTGCTGGTTTGGGCAAAGCAAGTGAGGTGATCTCCCGAGGAGAAGAAGCGCCAGGACAGTCGACCGAACCCAGCTTTGTGTCTCGCAACTTCTCAAGGAACTCCCGCTCAAGCGGGGTTATTGCAGCCAGTTGATTCTCTCCCCCTTCCTCCGCCAGATTTGCTTTGTGTCCGCCCCTTCCACCGGCATATCCTCCTTTACACCACGCGGCCTCCACGACCCCGTCCTCGATCAGTAGACTGATGCGCAAGGGTTTTGGACAAAATCGGATGTGTAATGTCCGGAGTCACCACAATTGTGACAAAACACCACCCATAGAAGGAGGTTGATTGAAGGCAGCAAGGGCAGACTTTTCAACCGCGGCTGACTCCCCCTGGGAGGAGCCTTGTTGGCATCAACTTCAGTCGAGCTTCTTCCTGTGTATAACACAGCTATAGCCTTCCAAGGTCGGAAGCGTGG
>JANAVB010027903.1:0-30302 GCA_029216955.1 Iris pallida | reverse complement strand
TTCTATTCTGCGACTGCTGCTCTGCTAGTGCTCTTGGTTATGTTTTAACATATTTTTGTTGATTTTAATATGTTATTTGGCTTTATTTCTTTCATTACTAATTTATTTATTTATGTATATTTTTATTATTTTTTATTTTTGTGCCTCGCTTCGCTTGGGAGATATGGACTCTTTGTGTCTCGAGTGCGCCTTGCACCTTTGACTACGTTGACAGAAACTAGTACATGGACACTCCAACAAGTTGTGCGCGAGTGTATTTTGGAGTATTTGTGTCGTGTATAATGTGTCCAACACGACACAAAACCACTGCATGGGTAAGGTCTTTTTAACCTTTAAGCGCGAAAGGTAAGTGTTGGTAAATGTCATTTGTGCCTACTGTTATCAGGAAGTGTGACAGGCTTCAAATTTGAGAGAGCGGATATGTGACTCAATTAGTCCAAGTTCTCATAAGGGAATGACCAGTGGCATTTACTGCATGTCCTCATATACAAGGGGTGATGGTTCCGATTCTAATTAGCAATATAACCAAATAACAGATGAGACTGGGACAAAATTATCCATACATGAACGTATGGATCCAAAAAAATTAGAATCAATATCCATATGATGATCTGTATCCATTTAAGATTTACGGTTGTCTAACTATCCTATATAAGTTGACAAGGAAACATCTCAGATCAGATAAGACCTTAGAGTGTCTTAGCTGGACTGCAACCTATGGCCTCAAAGCATATGCAACAATAATTATCTATTATATAATCTTCTGATATCTATAATAGATAAGAGAACCAAAGCTGAGTAGCTACTACGTTTATTAACGTACTAAAAATATTTTTAATCTGTATCATGGGAGCCCTAAGTCAGTGTATAAGTTTCTTTCCAGCCTTAATTTCACACTTATGATAATGTTCTTCTGGGAAAACAAACGTGCGTCAAGTGCACACAAAGGATGTTGGAATATCGCCATTTGGAGGGAAGCTGACAACCCAAAAGAATCTCCAAATAAAAGTGAAGGCCTAGATGAAGTCTTAAGAAGAACTTGGAAGGAAAGGGATCTCTTAACTTATTTTCTTCAAATATATGTGTCGTCGATGAATGACAAAGATGTTAATTTTCCTTTTAACAAGCAACCATAGAAGTATCAGGAAGTAGGACCATCAACAACTTTAATTTGAGATGATGGATATGCGAACCTAGTTACTAAGCCACCAATTATTCTCATAAGGTTACGAGTTGAGGCATAGATTGTCCACACAATCAAAGGGGAGACTAAATTTCCTCCTTATGAAGACTATGACAACCTCGTAGGTTCATGCAAAGTGTCACCACTCAGCAAGAAAACCATATCTATACCTATAAAAATATAACTAATCTAATCAAGTTTATGATTTAGATTATACAGTATAATTTATGACATAAAAGAATTTCGATTATATTATTTTAAATTAGATGAAATTAAATTGTATTGGTTAGTATCGATTTTGTAATTTTTCTCTTTCTTTTTTTAATACAGTTCAAGTCTATCTTTTCGAACTTCAATATACAATTCACATGTTTTTAAAAATTCTTTTTTACTTTCATCTATCATTCCAAATTTACAAGTTAAAATACAGTTCACATCTAATCTACTATAATTTAATATAGTGCAGTGTAACCAAATTTAGAATTAAGTCCTAATACAATCCAAATTAAATATTTAATCCAACCTAATCCATAATTTAAGATTTAACGTATGCTAAATCTAAATAAATTTTCATCTAATCAAGCATAGAATTTCAATTTTATTATACAACATTCTACTAGATACAAAATTTCAACCAGATTAGATTAAGATTAGAATTTCAATGCAAACTCCAATTATAATGTCTGATAGATATATGGAAGGATATATGGAAGAAGCCCGTTTAATCAGCCCAAGCCCGACTCATAAAGACAAAAAGGACACTATGAGTCTAGACATCTCAGTGAATTCAACTATGGACCACGGGTTATGGCACTAATGTAAATAAATAATTTGGGCTCCAAGCCTCCATGAGGCTATAATACCCCCAAAGGGTAAAAATAAAATATGTTTTTCTAAACCTACTTGCATTCATCGCTCTACTCACGTCACATTGTAACGCCCAAAAAGTTGTGCCCCGTCCGAGGTAAAATTGTATAACTTTTCACAGACCAAGGTTATGCGGGAAGCTTCCAGAATGTTCTAGAAGGTGACGGAATTCTCTAGAAGATGGCAGAACTCTCTAGAAGACGGTGGAATTCTTTGGGAGGCCCAAGATCATTCTAGATGGCCCAAGATCCTTCTGGATGGCCCATGATCTTTTTTGATGGACTAGAAGCTTTCTTGTAATTAATTAGATATGAAATTATCCCTGGAATATTCCATTTCGAAGTTGAGGCCCAGGTATTTCTCAGCGAACATGGTTGATGAGGACGTCAACGCCTTAGGTAGGGGAGAATGTAACGCCCGTCCGAGGTAGAATTGCATAACCTTTCACGGACCAAGATTATGCAGGAAGCTTCTAGAATGTTCTAGAAGGTGACAAAATTATCTAGAAGACGGTGGAATTCTTTGGAAGGTCCAAGATTATTCTAGATAGCCCAAGTTCCTTCTGGATGGCCCATGATCTTTCTAGAAGGACTAGAAGCTTCATTGTAATTAATTAGATATGGAATAATCTATGAAATATTCCATTTCCAGAAGTTTTCTGTAAGCCCTATGGAGGCCTCATTTGTTCCTTACCACCAAACTTGTAAGCATTCTCCAAGTCAATAAAGAATAGTTACAAGTCTCTCTCTTGCTCCACTCTTCTCTAATTTCTTAGCGTTCTAGCTAAGCAGGTTCGGGAAGGTTTGCACGAGTCTTCGAGGTGTTCTAAATGGCGGCCGCCTAGCCTGTCTAGGTGGCGCCTAGGCGGTAGGACGTCTCTCTCCGCACCGCTTTTCGATAGGCGATGGAGTAGGCGGCCAACGGAGGTTGGTGGCATAAGCGGAGGTGAGACGGCGTAGGCGGACGCCTAGACGGAGCAATACCTAACAAGATATTTTGGCCAAAAAGGTTTTGTAAGCATTATGGGCCTATGGTTCACTTTTACAAAACTAAAACTTCATAAATCTTCGTTCTACGACTTAGTTATGCATGGAACACCATTAAAATATGCATATTATGCAAAAAACTGTGGTAAAATAGTAAAAAAAAATGTTCAACATGTATCGACCGCCTAGGTGGTGCCTAGGCGGTAGGCGGACTCTCTCCGCTGCGCACCCGCCTACCGCCGTTTAGAACCTTGCTTCGAGGAGGAAGATAGTGCGCCGGACGCGACGAAGTGTAGCCTAAAACACTAAGTCCGTGACAACATGCTGACCTAAGCATGGGAGGGGCATCCGACCGGTATCCTGCACTCGGTCAGGGTGCCTTTGTGCATGTATACTGGAGCAGCCTGGACCTTGATTGTGGATCTTCTTAGTCCGAGACCTTCACACAAGCATTATAAATTCCATTGTCCAGTCTTCATAGGAAGGCCAGACCAAACTCAAGCCTCCAGCTCACATTCAAGTTCTATCAATTGATGAAATTTCATCATAATTGTCAATAGCGATCATGTAGTTAGTTCAGATCTTATTTTCAAATTATTTCAACTAACTTTATTTTATTATTCAAATATTTCAATCCTTTTGCCTTTATTTTAGTAACAATTCTCAATATATTTGTTTATGAAGATGTATCACAAAAATATATTAGCAGCAACGTGCAGGAATGTTACTAGTTGAAGTGTAAATACATTGACTCTTAACAAAAATCAACAATTATCACATGTCACAAAATACCTCAATAATATTCAACATTTTTGTCATTTGTGCAAACAACAGAACTCGATGATCTTCAGCTCGAAGGCGTTTTAATAATATATCCAGTGTTTGAAGCTTTCCAGAATCCTAATGTGAAAAAACTTCAAATTAGTCAAGAGCAATGAGATATGAAATTAAATAGGATGGAAAATCAGTATGCATTGTGATGTATACAAATAATCTTCCACACAGCCGGGCTAATATCAAAGATAAAAGAATTTGCATAGTCCTTTTCAACATGAACACTTCCCACGTAGATTTTCATATATATATATATATATATATATATATATATATATATATATATATATATATATAATTTTATTTTGGAAAAAGGGTAAATTTTATTCCAAATGCGACGCAATAATCTTACAACATACAATCATGGTGGAACTCCCACACTTCAGTTTCCCATAGCATTTACATCGAATTCAATGTTATGGATGATGCCTACAGGAGGGGTGATTAACCCCTCGAAGATACGACGGTTTCGTTCCCTCCATACATGCCAAACAGCGGCAGCCAGTCGGACTCTGGCGGTCCGAAACCAGTCCTGCTCTCTCCCTCTGCTATTTCAGAGCACATTGATGATGTCCCCAACCCCCTTTCCTGAGTCACATCCACCCAACACCCTGCTTTACTCAGACCAGATCTGCCATGACAGGTCACACTTAAAGAAAATGTACTTTATAGATTCATTCTCCACACTGCATAGCACACACTTAGGATCAGGGACCTGAACCCCAAAAGTACTAAGGCGATCCCTCGTCAGAAGACGACCAAGAAGAAGCCGGTAAACACACAGTTGCATCTTCCATGCAAGTCCCTTACACCATACGAACTCATAGTCAGTACTCAGAGAAAAAGTGCGCCTAACGAGATTATAGCAGCTCCGGAACTAGAACTGTCCAGTCCCAGTAGAAACTCCAGGCGGGTCCCAGACCCATCGATCAGCTGACAATACTGGGTCCAAGGCGACTGTCCTGATAGTCTCACCAAGCTCCTCGGTATCGCGGTAGGACTCAGGCCTCCACTCTCCATCTCGGATAATCCGTTGGCAAGTCAGACCCCTTCTGTCCTCCTGATGCGACGGTGCTCCCCTGATCTCCAACAGAGATTGACGATCAATCCAAGGATCCCACCAGAGGTCCGTGTCAGCCCCATCCTTCATGACCCTTCGGATTGTAGATTTGAGTACCCCCCTATGCCTCAAAATAGTCTTGACAGTGACGAAATGATTGTTGTCCATGGCACAGTCCCAGAGGTTGCCATGTTTCACATATCTGTTATGCATCCAGTCAGCCCAAAGGGATCCCCTATTGATGAATCTCTACGCCAGCTTCAACGCCGAGGCCTCCCTGATCTCCAACAATGACCGTAGCCCCACTCCTCCCTCCTTCCTGGGCCGACAAAGCTGCTCCCAGAAGATCGCATGCATACCACCCCTCCATATGAATTCTGCACAAATTCGCTCCACTTTTCTACTAGTGGCAATAGGAAGTAGGATGAATTGCAGCCAGAAATGGGCCACAGCTGATATCACCGATCTAACCAGTTCGGTGCGTCCTCCAAAAGATAAACCAGCAGCTTGCCATCCTTCAACCCTCCTCTGGACGTACTCCACCAGGCTATGGCAGTCCTGATCCCGCGCATAGTTAACTGTGAGAGGAACCCCTAGATACTTCACCAGTAAATCGCTACTCTCGACTCCCAGCGCGTCGGCCCACTCCTTCTGGGAGCAGAGGTAGCTGAAATACACCCTGCTCTTCTCTCTGTTCATTTGGAGGCCCGGGAGTTGATCAAAGATGGCAGACTCGATGTCGAGATCAGAGGTTCAACAAATGTTCACCTTCTGATTATTCTCGAGATCCAAGAGGAACACTATAATATGAATCTGATTACAAAATCTACAATAATCAGAAAGTAAGTCTCACGTTCTTCCTCGCAATCGCAGTTGCTGACGGACAGAACTGAGTTACAACTCAGATGAAGGAGAAGAAAGAAGAAAGAAGAAGAGAAAAGGTTCTTGCTGGGGTGATTAAGATCACCGTTGCTCAAAGCAAGATTCGTCCCAACACGATCTGCTTCCAGGAACCAGCAAGTTCACGAAGAACTTCTGGAACGCTCGTAAGTCAATATTTGAAACTTGAACGGGCTTCCTGGACTTTACAGACTCCCTTAACTCTCTTCTTGGTACATCTTTCAAAGGAGGCCAAGGGGCTCTATTTAAAGAGTGGAGTTGAGACTTCACCTCTTCTCTTATCCAATGTGGGACTAACAATACTCAAAAATAGAGTTTGATATTTTAGATCATCCCACAATCAGCATAGAAGTGTGCCAGTCCACGCCTACCCCCGAACACTCTCGTGCATGCACGAGATATCCTGGAGTCTGTGTCCGAGTTCGAGTCCGCACAACAAAAATCAACTTACATCCTTGTTGGAATTAATCCTTTTTCCTTCTAGGAAAATACTCCCACATGGCACACACTTGTGCCCCACCACACCTCATGTGCACACCTCAACACAAGCAATGCATTATATTGAGATACTCACCATTTGGTGTAGCCGATGTGGGACTATCTTTCCTAATCCAAAGGCAAAAATACCAACAATCCCCACATATCTCAATATATGGGTTGAGCGTTCCCCACAGTGACTGCCCATCATGCATTAGGAGAGATGTCGCTACAACTTGAATCTTCCCGCATAGGTTAAATAATAGCATGATACAAGAATGGACTAAGCCTTGAATTCTGCACCATAACTGTAATTCTTCCTACTCAGATAATGACATCAACTGTGCTTCTGGCTGCACATTGAAGGCCTTGTGCCAGCCTGGTTTCAGTGTATAATTTTTGGGCGTCTACAAGTTTACCCTCAAGAGACGGTCTGATATCTCTGTCCATACACTATAGGTGAGTTCTTTATAAAGAGTCATGGCATGAAGCATTGCGCTTCTTTGCAGTGCTACGCCGCTATGACATGGCTTAAAGCCGAGGCTTTACCCCGCCTGGGTACCTCATCGTAGTGTCATACTACTGTAGCATGAGGTCACAGGCCTCTTTGTAGTGCCAAACTACCCAGCATGAAGCCTTGCGCTTCCGTGCGGTGTTATGCCGCTATGACATGGCTCGCAAAGCCGAGGCTTTACCCTACCTGGTACCTCTTCGTGGTGTCATGCCACTGTAACATGAGGACATCGTCCTCTTTGTAGTGCTGTCTAGCTCTCTTTATTACGATTATCATACAGCATTAGGCTACCTGCCTATTTGCGGTGCTACTCCGCTGTGACTTGGCTTGCAAAGCCGAGGCATTACCCCTACCTGGGAACCTCATGGTGGAGTCACCCACTGTAGCATGGAGTTACACTCCTTGTAGTGCTGCGCTACCGTGCTTCCTGTAAAGCACTCCAGGCATTCACTCTGCCTGAGAACTCATTATGGCATTTAAGCCAACCTTCCCACAGGATCCGTTTTCCGCACAAAATAACAGTAGACAACAGTGGTTGTAGGTCCGTAACCTCTCCATGTCACAGAGGACAAGTACCCACCGTTCCTGATATTCTTCTGGTTAATAGTCCTCCCTTGAACCAAAAGCTAGATGCCTAGTAGATTTCTCTTTGAACTAATAGCATAAAACTTTATGGTAGGATTGTAATAACACAATATCAGAATGCCTTCAAGCCCATTTTACAAGCTGTGTCATCGACCAGCTGGCGCTTGAGGCCCTTGGTGAACGGATCCGTCAGGTTCTCCTGACTCCGAACATCAATCACTGTAATAACACCCCTCTTGATGAGATCGTGTATCGTCCTGTGCTTCAACCGCACAGTCCTCTTCTTCCCGTTGAAGAGGTCATTTGATACCACCGCCGCAGTCGCCTGGTTGTCGCAGTATATCGGTATCCCCGATATTTGCACCCCAACCACTGAAAGATCATACATGAGCTCCCAAAGCCATTCTGCTTTCTCCGCTGCGGTATCAAGTACAAAGAACTCAGATTTCATGGATGACCGCGAGAGCATAGTCTGCTTCTTCGATTTCCACGATATAGCAGTTCCACCCATTGTGAAAATATATCCACCTGTGGACCTCTCGCTCTCCACTTCTGAGGACCAGCTGGCATCACTGAAGCCTTCCACTACCGGCGGATCTCCGTTGTAGTGCAGTACATATGTCTGAGTCTTCTTGAGATATCTCATAACCCGTTTCACAGCTTTTCAGTGCTCAATGCCTGGGTTGCTCGTGAAACGACTCAGCATTCTCACAGCGAAAGCTATGTCAGGCCTTGTGGCAGTAGTAGCATACATCAAACTTTCGATTACGCTTGCATACTCCAGCTGCCTGACGCTTTCCCTTGAATTAGACTTCAGTTTCAGATCACACTTGTACGGCGTATCGATCCATGGAAGATCCTGATACCCGTAACGAGTGATCATCTTCTCAACATAATGAGACTGTGACAGCGCTAGTCCAGTGTCTGTCCGGATGATCTTGAGTCCCAAGATAACATCAGCATCCCCCAAGTCCTTCATACTGAACTTCGTCGAGAGGAACTTCTTTGTCTCCGTGACACAGCTTATATCCGTACCTAGGATTAGCATGTCGTCCACGTATAGACAAACGATGACTCCTCTTCCGTCAGCAAACTTCGTATAGACGCACTTATCTGTTTCACTGACCCTGTAGCCATTTGACCTTATGACTTTGTCAAACTTCTCATACCACATTTTGGGAGCTTGCTTTAAACCGTACAGAGATTTTACTAACTTGCAGACTTTGTCTTCAAGACCTTTGACGACAAACCCTTCTGGTTGTTGCATGTAGATCTCTTCGGTCAGCTCGCCATTCAGGAATGTCGTTTTCACATCCATCTGATGTATCACCATCTTATGTATCGCTGCGAGAGCAATCAACATTCTGATGGTGGTCATCCGGGCTACTGGAGCATACGTGTCAAAGTAGTCGATCCCCTGCTTCTGAGAAAACCCCTTGGCCACCAACCTGGCCTTGAACTTGTCAATAGTTCCATCTGCTTTCATCTTCTTCTTGAAGATCCATTTGCATCCGATGGGTTTCGCTCCTTCAGGAAGATCAACCAACACCCAAGTGTTATTTGAGGTGATGGAATCAATTTCATTGTCAATCGCCTCCTTCCAGAAAACATCATCTCTGGTCTTCATCGCCTCATCATAGGTAAGCGGATCTGCTTCCACATGATAGGTGATGAAGTCATCTCCGAAGTTCTCCGGCCTCCTCGCTCGCTTCGACGACGGCTCAGCGAGTTCTGGTTCAACCGTTGTTTCAACAACAACATCTTCTTGGACTGCTTCTTTATTGAAAACTTCAGTTTCTTGCGCACCCTTATTGTTCTCCGGTTTATCCGTAAGAACAATATTCTTGTGCCTTGCAAATTGTCTTCACGAGATTCGATGATATGATTTGACTCAATATCAAGAAATCTCCGAACATCACTCTTCTCGGCATACCCCAAGAAGATCATCTTCGTAGTCCTAGTCCCCAGCTTCTGAATCTTCAGATCTGGGAGCTTCACATAAGCCAGAGACCCCCACACTCGAATGACATTCAAGTTAGGTCTGACTTTGAACCAGTGTTCATGAGGAGTTACGTCCGAAGTTGCATACGGCACTTTATTTAGAATAAAAGTGGTCGTCAATGCAGCTTCTCCCTATTAGCATTTAGGAAGACCCGTAGTTAGCAGCATTGAGTTCATCATTTCTGTCAACGTTCTGTTCTTTCTCTCCGCTATCCCGTTAGATTGAGGAGAATACGGACCAGTAGTCTCATTGATGATTCCATGTTCTTTGCAGAACGATGCGAATTCATGAGACCTAACTCTACATCTCGATCACTTCAGAGTAGTTGTAGATCGGTTTAACGTTCAGCTTCAGCCCTGAAGTCTCTGAACTACTCGAATGCTGCATCCTTCTACTTGAGAAGTCATGCGAACGTGCACTTCGAGAAACACTTCGAACCGGCCTCTGTGGAGAATTGATAAAAGTCACAGATATCTGAGTGTACTAACTCCAGATGATCAGTACTTTATTTCAATCGTCTGAGCAGCTTCCCAACAGTCTTGTATCTGCACAGACCTTAAACTCCTCCACCTCCTTACCCCCACATTTTGAAGATAAGGTCCCGGTAGGACAGCTTGAGTCTGCTTCTGTCATAGAACAACTCTCAGTCCACTCAATGAAGTAACTTCATCGCCATCAGCAGAAGTTTGAACATTCCTTCAGCACCGAACATCTTTTCGAAGCATGTTCCTCGCCAAGAAATTACCATCTGGCTAGTACGAATGTCCATCTTTCAAGTCTGTATCAGATAACAAACTTTCTGAGATCAGATCGCCGAAAAATCTCTGGTACGTGCAACACGCATTCCAGTATCCTTGTCGGTAGTTAATAACCACTGTCTCGATCTTCAGAACTTCTGCTAGATATATGTTCGCCATCGAGACCTTCGTCATAACATGACTCATCCTTGGTGAACAGCTAGCTCCTTTGAGAGCACACGTGGTCAGATGCACTAGTGTCAGACCACTAGTTAGCTACCACGCTAGATAACTCAACATGTGCAACAATAGCAACCAAGTTAAGTAATCAAAATAACCAAGTTTAGCTATACCTGCTATTTTGGTTTGGGCTTGGATTTGTATTCACTCATGTAGTGGCCATTCTTGTCACAGTTGAAGCAAGTCACGTGGGACTTGGACTTCTGTTGCTTGAACGAAGGACCGTTCACTTTTAGATTAGTGGAGTCATTCTTCTTGTGATGAGAAGCCACCTGCTTTCCCTTGAACTCTCTTGTCTGCACCAAGTTGGCCTTAGCCAGTTGTTTGGACAGAGACTCCATCTTCTGTTGAGATCGCATTTTGTCCTCAACGTGGATCTCTTGTAGAAGATCTTCCAAGCTAATGTCCAGCTTCTTCCGATGCATTCTAGCATAGAAGTTGCTCCAACCAGCAGGAAGTTTCGAAACTATCCCTCCAACGATAAACTTGTCGACGAGGGGCATCTTCTCGTCATCTAACTTCTGGCGCAACTTCAGGAATTCCTTCACTTGAGGTAGCATCGCCATCTCGTCTTCGAAGAGCCACTTGTGGTACTTCTCGACGATGAAGATTTTGGACCTGTTCTCATCATCTTCATATAGCTTACCCAATGAATCTCAGATCTCTTTGGCCTTCACCTTCTTGGAATATGACTCTGCCAGAGAGTCTTCCATAGAATTAAGAATCAGCAGTTTACATATGCTGTTTTCTCTATACCATTTGCTCTGCTTGACGAGTGCAACAGCAATAGCATCGGCAGTTCTTCCCTCTGGAATTGTCGGTTCATCCTCAATCAACACATGGTCTACGTCCACGAGTTGAAGATTAAGGGTGATCTTCCTCTTCCAGATTTGGAAATGTTCTCCGTCGAATTTCTCCAACTTGTTAAAGCTGGTATCGATGAGAGAAGCACGAGAGTTCTCCATCTACAAGGATCTTGCTTTGAGATTGTTAGTCCCGGGACTTGATCAAAGATGGCAGACTCGATGTCGAGATCAGAGGTTCAACAAACGTTCACCTTCTGATTATTCTCGAGATCCAAGAGGAACACTATAATATGAATCTGATTACAAAAGCTACAATAATCAGAAAGTAAATCTTACTTTCTTCCTCGCAATCGCAGTTGCTGACGGACAGAACTGAGTTACAACTCAGATGAAGGAGAAGAAAGAAGAAAGAAGAAGAGGAAAGGTTCTTGCTGGGGTGATTAAGATCACCGTTGCTCAAAGCAAGATTCGCCCCAACAAGATCTGCTTCCAGGAACCAGCAAGTTCACGAAGAACTTCTGGAATGCTCGTAAGTCAATATTTGAGACTTGAACGGACTTCCTGGACTTTACAGACTCCCTTAACTCTCTTCTTGGTGCATCTTTCAAAGGAGGCCAAGAGGCTCTATTTAAAGAGTGGAGTTGAGACTTTACCTCTTCTCCTATCCGATGTGGGACTAAAATACCAATACTCAAAAATAGAGTTTGATATTTTAGATCATCCCACAATCAGCATAGAAGTGTGCCAGTCCACGCCTACCCCCCGAACACTCCCGTGCATGCACGAGATATCCTGGAGTCTGTGTCCGAGTTCGAGTCCGCACAACAAAAATCAACTTGCATCCTTGTTGGAATTAATCATTTTTCCTTCTAGGAAAATACTCCCACATGGCACACACTTGTGCCCCACCACACCTCATGTGCACACCTCAATACAAGCAATGCATTATATTGAGATACTCACCATTTGGTGTAGCCGATGTGGGACTATCTTTCCTAGTCCAAAGGCAAAAACACCAACATTCCAGCTCTCCCATAATCTCCGCAATCGTGTACATGCCCTCCGTAGATGGCTGGATGAACACCAAGAGATCGTCTGCATAAATAAGATGGGTAACCGGGGGGTCAATCCTCCTGAACAATGGAACCAGTCTCCCACAATGCACTGCCATGTCCATCAAGCATGTGAAGTATTCCATGACAAGCGTGAATAGATAAGGGGACAGAGGATCGCCTTGCCTAAGTCAACGGTTGCTCTACAAGTACCCAAATGGGGTGCCCTGGATGAGGACAGAGAAAGTGGAAGTCGTGATGCATTCCCGGATCCTCGCGACCCAGTCGTCGTCGAAACCTATGGCAGACATCAGATGACAAAGGAAATCCCTATTGACCATGTCATAGGCCTTCCTCAAATCCACCTTCACGCATGCCTTCTCCCCGCCAAGTTTACCGAAGTCCCTCACCATCTCATGCGCCAGCAGGCTGTGCTCCGCGATCGACCTCCCCTTAATGAAAGCCGCCTGGTTCAGAGAGACTAAGTCCTGCATAAACCCTCCATCTGCCGGCACATAAGGTGCGTAATTATCTTATAAAGATAATTACAACACGCAATAGGTCTGAAATCTGCCAGCGATGTCGCTCCCTCCTTCTTAGGCACAAGTATCAGAAAAGTGTGGTTCAGCTCCTTCAACAACTTTTCTTTGGTGAAAAACTCTTGTACCGTCTCAAGGACCTAGAACTTCAGAATGTCCCAGTATCGTTTGTAGAACCCACTGCTAAAGCCATCCGGACCTGGAGCTTTGTTGGGATCCGCTATCGAGATAATAGTCTCCACCTCCTCCATAGTAACAGGAACAAGTAGTAGGCTATCCCCATAAGGAGTCACCAACTTCTTCGTAACTACATCCGAAAACGCAGCCAGATAGTCAGTCTGAAAATATAACTCAAAGTAGTACCTGACGACCTCCTCTTGGATCTTTGCCGGCTCCCCCACCAGATTATCCTCCGCATCAAGCAGCTGGAAAATGTTGTTCCGATGCTGTCTGGTCCGAATGACATCATAGAAGAACTTGGTGCAACAGTCACCATCCTTCAGCCAGGAGCATTTAACGCGCTGTGCCACACTAACCTCCTTCTGGAGACGCAGGATGTTGACTTCCCCTATCAGCTCCTTCTCTCTCGCCGCCAGATCCCCGTTCATCATGTCAGATTGCATGTCCTGCTGGATGGTCCGGAGCTCTGCCTCCTTGTCTTCTAGCGAAGTCTTGGGCAAACCATGCACCCAGCTTCGTAAGGATCTCTTCGTGGCCTTGAGCCGGTGCACGATATGGAACTGAGGCGTACATCCTGGCGGCTAGAAAGTCCCTCCGTAACAGCTTCCAAGTAGCCCTCTGAGAGATACCAACTATTGTTGTACCGGAAGGGACGCGACCTCACAGTAGGCCGGTCTGTGAAGCCAACCCTGATGGGGGAGTGGTCACTCGTCCCGGCGGCCAGACCGTCAGCCGAAGAGTTGGAGAAGCGCCGAAACCACTCCCCATTGCCCAGGGCTCTATCCAGTTGGCAAGCAACCCTGTTACGGATTGCTTTGTTATGCCAGGTCCAGATAAATCCCGAGCGCGATAACCCCTGAAGTCCCGCCTGAAGCAGGCATCTCTGAAAGCCATATAAGGACCGGATCAGGGACCGGTCTGCCTCCCACCTTCTCTCCTCTGGGTAGGAGGGCATTGAAGTCCTCCCATCAGGAGAAGCGGTAGGTGCGAAGAAGCAGCAGCGGAGGCAACCCTGGATATGTCGCTCCACAGGGTCTCCCGCCGTCGCTTGTCGTTGTGGACGTACACCGCTCCTAGTAAAAACCAAAAACCACCCTTGTTCGTAAAAGAGATGGTAATCAGCTGATGATCCGTCATCTAGATTAAGTCCCCATCCCAACAATTAGAATTCCATCTAACCCATATCCTAGCCATGTCGCAGAGTGCCAGGTTGTGAAGTTGGACCCAATGAGATGGGGTCCGGCGAGCTAAAGTCTTCTCCCCTTTAATCTTCGTCTCCAGCAGGATAGAGATGTCACACTTCTCTCAGTGTAAGACCCCACAGATCTCCCTCCATCTCCCTAACGAACACGCGTCCCGCACGTTCCAGGCGATTACCGCCATTAATTATTTAGAGATAGGTTCCTCTGAATATCACCTGGACTGGCACCTGGGGGTGGTACCACATCCGTCGTTGTCATATCCTCCTCCATCCCAGCAGTAGGGGACTGCTGGGTCACTGCATGGGAGAGCACCAGAGCCCAGGTCGGGTTGTCCACACAGAGCGACTCATCCTTAGCAGGGGAATGTCCCCCACACTATAGGGACCATCTCGCAGTGGTCCAGCACGTCTCTTCCTGCTATAGACTATCTTCTCAGAAGAACCGCCATCGACCCGCTCCTCTCTCCCCAAGGCCACCATACCTCTGGTGACCATACTCCTCTGCGCTTAGAAGATGATCATAGTCCCACTAGTAGGAGCCGACTGGGGCGAGATAGTGAGGCACAGCCCCCCAGCCTCCTCCATCGATCGGTCCCCCTCATGCATAATATCCTCCGCTCCGTCATGCCTGGATAGAGACTTTATCGCCCGTGGTGGGCCAGGCACCTCAAGAGGGGAAGCATACGGCGCCGACTGTGATTGTAACGACCCGCTCCGCCCTAGCGGAACGCCGATCCAAACGGCAAGTGCAACGACTCAAACGAGCCGTCGACCCGAAGAGTTGGCATCGACCGGATGAAGAATCGATGCAAGGCTTACATTGGCCCATCAAGATGAATCCAGACTTAGACTTTCAAAGGCGCGCTCGGAGTATCGCTCGGCCGATGCGAACATCGCTAAGGTGGGTGGCTCCGATGAACCCGTCTTTGCTTAGCCTAGACACATAATAATACGGACACTATCACGGAAATCGCTAGGCGATAACACCGCGCATGCTAATAAATGACCCAACGCACCTAGCTAAGGGATTAATCCCATCTTGCATGCTTGTATAGAATATGGAAAGAAACATGGAAAATATGAGAACTCTCGCACCGCGCTCCACGCTCGTGCTACGGCACAAGCTTACGTTCAAGTCCCTTACCCGTTCAACAATGAAACAATGAATGGTTTACAACAATGAAATGGGAAGACTATCAATATAGTCGTTCCGAGTAGAGTTTAGCAACATTGAAAGGCTATGGGACCGATGGGTCGCCAAGGCGACTCCCGCACTGGGAGTTGCGTAATGCGTGAATGAATGAATCAACGAATGAATGAACGAATGAATAAATACGTGAAAATGAATGAACGAACGAACAAGTGAAAGAAAGAAATGAAAGAAAGAATACATGAAAGATAAGACATGAAAGACGTTAGCGACAGGTGTTACGGGCACGTGCAACGGGGCTCGCTACCCGCGCTGCACGGACGCCAACCTGGTCGATAACGCATTATGGCTAAGGGTTAGCCTACGGCTCGGAGACAGCCGTTATGTTAAATGACAAGTAAAATACGAAATGGTCGTGGACAAACGGCACGGGCGATGGGGGGGAATACCGTGGCCGTGGTAGTGGAAGGATTCTGCGGCACGGGCGTTGTGTGGAGTATACCGTGGCCGGCCTAGGCGGAATCGAAAGTCGGGGCTTACGGGCTGCCTGGTGCGGGCTTGGGCACCGGGAGACGTAAGTGCAGGGTATTTCTAGAGACTTAACGGGGTGTACCAGCCATCACCCTACGCTAAGTTGAGAAATACCAAGGGGAAATGTCCAAAATGGCTTGTCATGCCAGCGACCGGTGCATATAGATTAAGTGGGCTTTGCTGGTGGCTATCCACATGCAAGTCCTTGCATTGAAATCAAAGTAGTCTAAGTTAAATGAACAAGTGCCTACTGAACGGTTTGAAATGTATCACACCAAATGACAAAGAGTACTTCATGCAAACGAGATAAAAGAACACACGCCTACGACGCGCTAGAATCTGAGACGGGAACACCCCCTTTACAGTGAATGCTTACGTGTATCATGTTAAGTTAAAATATATGAACTGTTGTCTAACTTGGTTTACTTTGGACAGGGAAGGCCGAACGGTAAGTATGGGTAAGTCGTGTATGTATTTCCATGCGACACTTAAATTTGGCGACACGGGATAGGTTATGACATATGCCATGAAATTGATCCTAAGGCAAGATTAGAAAGACAATGAATGATAGAGATGCACAAAAGTAAATGGAACGTGTTTGGTAATGATGGCGTTGTGGGCGAGCTAGCCTCCCCACCAGTGCATAACAATGTACTGATAACCCCACAGTCTACTTGCAGGAAGCAGGAGACGCCGGCTGGTGCGGAGCTTCCATCGAACGTGTTAAGGCGCGGAGCCAACTCCGGGGCCTTGGGACGTTGCAGAAGCTGAAGCACCCTATACAGGACATAATGTATCGGAACATCGCCATGTATCATTCCATCTTGTAAGCCACTTGGCACGCCTTTTATGTTTCAGAGAGAGAGCTCGAGCGATTTGTAATATCGGCCTAGCGCCGCTTGTAACCTTCTTAAATATTAATAAAGAGTTCGAATTCGCTTCTACTTGTGTTTATTTACTTTCCGCTGCAATGGGGACACTCTGTGCGACTCTGTGGCGTAGCTCGAATCGGCCGTTTCTGGACTTGGCCTTGCACGGGCGCAACCTAAGCCCGTGCGGCATCACGCCTTAGCGAGGACGATCGCTCCTACGGGAGCGGGGCGTGACATATTGGTATCAGAGCACGGCTTTACGTCCTTGGACTTCATTCAATTTTCTCAGTTTTGAAAGCTCGGTTGGAAACAAAAGATGGGTACGCTCTCTCGTTGTGCATTGGGATGTTCCATACAATAAGTCTAATATTTTCAAAAGCTCGTACAAGTACTCGGTTGAATGGGATCGATAGGCGACGGCCTTTGTGCCGAACGTCGCAAACTTGACTCGATAGAGAACACATGCTAAGTTAACATGTCGCGTGCGTACCTGACTAGTCTTGCGTCGACCTAGCAAGTGAGCGTGCAAACTCGAATATAGTCCGCACGGGATGGTTATGCGGTACAACTTAGTCCGCGTGTCGCGCACCTCGACTTCTGGTGCAATCGAGTTACGAGCGATATCAAGTGCCGCTCGGTCGAGAACGGAAATACACTTAGAGTGTATATCGATAGGAACGCTATCAAACTAACGCTTAGGCGTGCACGGAAGATTTATTGGATTTTTGAGGATTTGCATGAACGACTTAGTACGTCGAGGCGAAGTGAGCGATTACGCTAGAGATTCGTCGAACGAATCTGAAGGATGTCTTAGCGCATGACGCGAACGTGATTGAGGACTAGATCGTATGGCTTGAATCCGAGTGGTGTATGTGATAGGTTCGGAGAAGAATAAGAATGAGTGTCGACGACTAGTCGAGTGGCTCGAACCCTGAGTGGTATATGGACATTAAAGGAATTGTTCGAGCGAGACTAAGGGATATACGGATAGAACGAGTATGTCGGTGAGGCGATGCGATCGCGCAGAGCCTTAGAACGTGTCACGCTTGGTTGGCTGTGACTTCAAAAGTCCCGAACGAGATGTCACTGGACAACTTGTCAATGGGCAACGCGAGTTAGAAAATGGTTCGGAACGATGAATGAAAGTGAATGGTCTTGATCGAGGAAACTTAGAGGATCGCGCGTACGATTTGGGATTGATTCAAATGAAATGTGACTTGAGTTTTGAACAACGATCTTGAAACGAGCTTGAGGAATAGCGATCGAACTTGATCTTGAATATCGAGGAAATTGTGGATTATCCAACTCGGACAACAGCATCAACGCACGACTCGAAATCTGTTGCAAAGGAAGATCGTCAGGTTACGCATATCGTCGATGGTATTGAGGCGTATCAAAGATCGATATGCGATAACTCGGGGGTACTCTGACTCAGCGAATGACGATCGTGCAAATGTCATTGTTCCCTTGGATGCTATACTTGAGATGTGAAAAGAATGTGTCGAGGAAAAGATAGACTTGGCTCGAGGATTTTCTAGTTGAACGCATGACGGTCGGACTATCGAGTAGAGATCTCGGCTTGGATGAAAATGAAATGTTTGGATTGCTTCGACGATAACCCCAACGTCGACATTCTTGTCTTATGCGAGCGCAACTCCAGCCTCGCACATGCGTCGCGCCGACAGGACGATCACTCCGCGTGAGCGCTGGTATGGTGATTCATACAGCGGGGGTGATTGAACTAGCATGGCGTGGCAATTTGTGTGCTTCGACTTGTGGTTTGATGCGAAGGTGACTTGAGAATGATTCAGTGTGCTTGATGATTAAGCTTAAGGATTGCGTAGGTCCAATCCGCGTATCGACAATGAATTAGTCTGGACCCAAACAAGAGTTACGCCCCGATGAGAATGATTATTCCACGGGAGCGTTGCATGGTGATTCATGAACCACCGTGGATAATCGGACTCGCGTGAGATTGGGGCACAACATATTGTCAAGTTAGATGAACTCGTGATCGAATACGTGAATTGGTTAGAATGGATATGTGAAGTATGTCAATTTAGTGATTTGAATGGATTTGAATTCGTTGCGGTGTGCGACGAATACATTGATGCGAATAGGTGATCGTGCTCGATGTTTAGAAGTCTGAGTGACGCGAGCTTGGGTAGAAAACCCCGTACTACCGACTTTGGTTTGACCCTAGGATTGGGGTCAGTGTTGGCATTATTGTTGGGGAACTATGATTCCAATCCTGACATTGACTTAGCCTCGAAAAGATGGCCTAGCGGGTAGGCGAGACGCCCTGTTTCATGAGTTATCAATCGAAGGATTGATCTTGAGGATTGGCATGGATGGATAGTGTGAATCACAAATATAGGAATACCCCTCACGAGATTCGGCTGACATGCATATATTCAGGGACGCTTGAGTATGTGCACGATGCGACTCGAGTGAGAATGACAAATTTCTAGATCATGCGGCTTGGCTGAATGCATGTATTTTGGGGACGCTTGGAATGCGTGCACGATCCAGCCAAGTGATACATTGAGTTCAAGCAAGACTTGAGGAATGGGAGAGTGTCGAAGATCTTGAAATTGCGTTAAGTAAAGGATCGATACTAGTACGAGCGTGGCTCGGAATCAAAGAAACGTGTAAGCGGAGTGTGCGTGAACGACAACGAGATTGGCCCTAAACAAGTGAATGATATGGAATCGATATCGTGCAAATAAAAGTTGGTATAACGAATTGGACCATTGATAGGAAGATATACTCGAGGATAGTGCAATACTTAGTCTTGAATCGGACGAAAATTACATAGACTTGGTCGACCCCGCTAACTAGAAATCATACTGATTTCGTGGACACGAACGCTTGAGAAGCGAATCGGGTCATCTCGATGACCGAGATAAACGAAAGTGAGTTTGCCTCAGCCTACGACCCTCGCATTTGACGAATTACAATGTGCCTCGTGCGAATATTTCCGTCCCATGACACAGAGAAATGGCAACCAAGACGAAGAAACACTTGAATTGAATAAGTACAATCAACTATAAAATGAATGAAAGGCCATTCAATAAAATCGACCAAACGCGTGCGACACGGAACTTAGAAAGATATCAAGTATGGTTCGATTCCATCGAACGATAGAGCCGTTCGATGAAATTGTCTAAGAAACACGACGACACGAGTTAAGGAATGAGATGATGACCTGCACTCAAGAAGACTCGAGGACGAGATTTATTTTGAGTGGTGTATTATGTAACTACCCGCTCCGCCCTAGCGGAACGCCGATCCAAACGGCAAGTGCAACACTCAAACGAGCCGTCGACCCGAAGAGTTGGCATCGACCGGATGAAGAATCGATGCAAGGCTTACATTGGCCCGTCAAGATGAATCCAGACTTAGACTTTCAAAGGCGCGCTCGGAGTATCGCTCGGCCGATGCGAACATCGCTAAGGTGGGTGGCTCCGATGAACCCGTCTTTGCTTAGCCTAGACACATAATAATACGGACACTATCACGGAAATCGCTAGGCGATAACACCGCGCATGCTAATAAATGACCCAACGCACCTAGCTAAGGGATTAATCCCATCTTGCATGCTTGTATAGAATATGGAAAGAAACATAGAAAATATGAGAACTCTCGCACCGCGCTCCACGCTCGTGCTACGGCACAAGCTTACGTTGAAGTCCCTTACCCGTTCAACAATGAAACAATGAATGGTTTACAACAATGAAATGGGAAGACTATCAATATAGTCGTTCCGAGTAGAATTTAGCAACATTGAAAGGCTATGGGACCGATGGGTCGCCAAGGCGACTCCCGCACTGGGAGTTGCGTAATGCGTGAATGAATGAATGAACGAATGAATAAATACGTGAAAATGAATGAACGAACGAACAAGTGAAAGAAAGAAATGAAAGAAAGAATACATGAAAGATAAGACATGAAAGACGTTAGCGACAGGTGTGACGGGCACGTGCAACGGGGCTCGCTACCCGCGCTGCACGGACGCCAACCTGGTCGATAACGCATTATGGCTAAGGGTTAGCCTACGGCTCGGAGACAGCCGTTATGGTAAATGACAAGTAAAATACGAAATGGTCGTGGACAAACGGCACGGACGATGGGGGGGGGGGGGGGGAATACCGTGGCCGTGGTAGTGGAAGGATTCTGCGGCACGGACGTTGTGTGGAGTATACCGTGGCCGGCCTAGGCAGAATCGAAAGTCGGGGCTACGGGCTGCCTGGTGCGGGCTTGGGCACCGGGAGACGTAAGTGCAGGGTATTTCTAGAGACTTAACGGGGTGTACCAGCCATCACCCTACGCTAAGTTGAGAAATACCAAGGGGAAATGTCCAAATGGCTTGTCATGCCAGCGACCGGTGCATATAGATTAAGTGGGCTTTGCTGGTGGCTATCCACATGCAAGTCCTTGCATTGAAATCAAAGTAGTCTAAGTTAAATGAACAAGTGCCTACTGAACGTTTGAAATGTATCACACCAAATGACAAAGAGTACTTCATGCAAACGAGATAAAAGAACACACGCCTACGACGCGCTAGAATCTGAGACGGGAACACCCCCTTTACAGTGAATGCTTACGTGTATCATGTTAAGTTAAAATATATGAACTGTTGTCTAACTTGGTTTACTTTGGACAGGGAAGGCCGGACGGTAAGTATGGGTAAGTCGTGTATGTATTTCCATGCGACACTTGAATTTGGCGACACGGGATAGGTTATGACATATGCCATGAAATTGATCCTAAGACAAGATTAGAAAGACAATGAATGATAGAGATGCACAAAAGTAAATGGAACGTGTTTGGTAATGATGGCGTTGTGGGCGAGCTAGCCTCCCCACCAGTGCATAACAATGTACTGATAACCCCACAGTCTGCTTGCAGGAAGCAGGAGACGCCGGCTGGTGCGGAGCTTCCATCGAACGTGTTAAGGCGCGGAGCCAACTCCGGGGCCTTGGGACGTTGCAGAAGCTGAAGCACCCTATACAGGACATAATGTATCGGAACATCGCCTTGTATCATTCCATCTTGTAAGCCACTTGGCACGCTTTTTATGTTTCACAGAGAGAGCTCGAGCGATTTGTAATATCGGCCTAGCGCCGCTTGTAACCTTCTTGAATATTAATAAAGAGTTCGAATTCGCTTCTACTTGTGTTATTTACTTTCCGCTGCAATGGGGACACTCTGTGCGACTCTGTGGACTAGCTCGAATCGGCCGTTTCTGGACTTGGCCTTGCACGGGCGCAACCTAGGCCCGTGCGGCATCACGCCTTAGCGAGGACGATCGCTCCTACGGGAGCGGGGCGTGACAGTGATCCTCCTGATGGACATGAACTGTCCAGTGTAAAGCATGGAAAATATTGCTTTTAGTCCCACATCGGAAAGGAGAAAAAGAAAGGGCTCACTCCATTCTATAAATAGAGCCCCCTTGCCTCCTTTGAAAAGGGCACCAACTCTCTTCCCTCCTTCCAACTTGGACTCTTCCTACTATGCACCTTCGGGTGCTAAGTCGAAGAAGTCTAGGGCAGTGCGGGCTCAACAAGCCCAGTCAACTGTCCAAACTACTGACATCAGAGAGTCCGCTAACTGTCATACGGGCCTCTGATGGAAAGTGTACAGAACCGTCGGGTCCAGCCCCCGGCGGCAAACCGGACAGAGTGGTTCTCAAAAGTCTCCCTACTAGCCTCAGATCAGGGAGCAAACATGGTGCCAACACACTCGTGTGCTCGGGATACCGAGCCAAAAAACGAGTGCAAAGGTTGACCGAGATGTCTTGACTTGCGAGATGTGATCCTTCACAAGCGCAAAGAAAGAAGAGGATTCTCTATGCGGCCCGAAAATCAACATGAAGCTTCATGCGGCCCAAGACCCAGGAATCTTCATACGGCTCAGGAAGCTTCATGCGGTTCAGAAACTTCAAGCGGCTCAGAAAACGTCATGCGGCCCAGAAGCTCATGCGGTTCAGAAGCTCCATTGCGGTTCAGAAATCGCATGCGGTCAGGAAATCAATCCCATGCGGCTCATAGCTGAAGGAGCCTTCATGCGGCTCAACAAGGCTCGAGAGCTTTATGCGGCTCAAGAAAGATGAAGGTGAAGCCACGTGGCCTCATGCAGCGGGCCATAAATGCTCTGAGTAGATGGCTCATTAATTACCCTGACACAGTGGCAGCTTTGACAATGACGGATTGACAGCTCTGACATAAAGCTGTAATGATGACTCTGACAGAATGGCGTGTTCCTAGGAAAACGAAGAAAATCTTTGTTACAGCTGGTACGATCCACCGACCCCGAAGCTCCCTATGCGGCTGCCACGTTCATGCGGCTGCCATGCTCATGCGGCTGCCTCTCTCATGCGGCTGCCATCTTCATGCGGTTGCCCACCCTCATGCGGCCACCACCTTCATGCGGTTGCTACCTTCATGCGGCTAGGATTGTGGAGGGGCCATCCGTATGCGGCTCGCTTAGAGACCGCACTCATGCGGCTGTGCCAGATGAAACATGTGGCGGTCCTCGCAACAGTTGAGACACGTGGCGTTCTTATCCCCCTCGGAGTTATGGCTGCTAGCAAATCATAACAAACTCAGATTTGTTACAATCATCATAATTACCCAAATCAGATCAGACAAATCGAACACGTGGCAGGAGATCCGAGCCTATCATCACAAATTATGAAAATTCATGGCAATCAACATTAATTGCCCATAGGATTTGGTGCAATCCACATTAATTGCCCAGATTCGTTGCAATCAAGATTAATGGTCCAAATGATTGGCCGCCGACTTTTCAAGGGGGAATCATTGCAAACCCTAATGATCACACTCCCACTTCTATAAATAGCAAGGTGTCATTCCCTTGCAAACGACTGGAGACCCTGAGAATTGGAGAAGGAGAATTCCAGAGCGAAAGAGACTCTCTCCGTCCGGCTGGACACACAGAGAGACAAAGGCACGCACAGAGGATTCTACCCACGCATCCCGAGAGCATTTCTTCACCAGAGCCAAGGCTATGTCCGATCGTCCAAGGAGTAAGGCAGAGCTGTCGTCGCTTTCCCGAGCCTCTACCGTCACCCCCAGAATCAAAAATAAACAATCGTACTTAGATTGCTGTACCTAGGTTTTCGTCCCTAGGCTTTCTTTGTACGAGCGAGTTTGTATTGTGAGTCTAAGTTCAGTCCTCCTATATAATTGTTCTGTACTTTTACAATCAATGGCAACATCCAGATGTCCGAAACACGCATATTGTGAACAGGTTGGGGGAACCCATTCATACTCCACCTTCTGGGTTAGAACCTCTCCAGAAGGCACTTCATACTCCAGTAGACTCGGTAACTCCCCTCCAGCCCGGATCTCAACGAATATCCGAGCATACATCAGCCTCGTCCGAAAGGCTGTAGCATCATCAACCTTGATCGGGGTGCCCACCAAGCTCGCAAGTCGCATCCGCAATGGGATGCTCCAGAACCGAACAGAGAACTCAGGAAAGCGTATCCAAACCGGGATGGCATTCAAGACTTCCTTCTCACAGCGCAAATCTGAGGTCCACTCCTTCAGAATGATCAACATGTCATCAAATGTCCACGGACCACCTTGCAGGATCCTGGTTACATCTTTTGCCAGCCCAAACTTCACATAGTAGAAGCCATTTTTCCTAGCAAATATCTCCATACTACCTTTAGGCGGCCAGACGCGTGTCGCATACCGCCTGATCTGTCCATAGAATGGCTTGTTGCCCAGGACGTACAGAACCAGCGTGTTTTCCCAGAAGGCAGTCACCTTCTCAATCTCCTCTGCAGGGAACGAAGTCTGGAAGCCACTTCCTACCTTCTTTGGTGGCATACTCCATAGAAGTGGGACTTTTAGGCCCCACCGGTGTGCAGATCTCAGTCCAGGACCGTCCCGGTGGACGGGGAGCCGATCCCTGTGAGCGGGGGGCAACCCCAGGGGTAGGGGACACTGAACCATGACCTCCCCGGTCCACCACTTTGCCCTTTCCTTTTTCCGCCATGGTCGTCTTGGGGCGCCAGCCCACTGTTCTCCCAGTAGTCACCGCAGGGCCACGAGCCGACGTCCTCAGCCCCGATCCCTCTCCCGATTTTCTCCAGCAAAAGGGCACATCTTTTGGAGACTCTGCGCCCCCCACCTTGCTCCCCGCCATGGCCCCCGACGTCTCGTAACCGTCGTCCAGCCACCTCCCTCCTCCTGACCCTCCTAGAAATAGTCTCAGATCCAGGTTGTTGATTTGGAATCCACCGAGTCGCCCCACTCGACAATCCCCCCTACAAACGCCATCGGGCCACCCCAGCCATCCCTGGCGCAGCCGACTACGGGACCACCGGCGTTGTCCATCCCGACGTCCGTGCTGACAGCGACAGCAGGCCTCACCTGCGCCCGGCCGCCTACCTGGATGCCGGCGCCGGCCTAAGCTTCCGCCTGCACGCCCGCCGCGCGTCTGCCTGCGCGCCCATCTGCGCACCCACTAGCACTCCCACCTGCATGCCCACCTGCATGCCCACCTGCGCGCCCACCAGCGCGCCCACCTGGCCGCCCGCATTCGTTCCCGCGACCCCCTTTGCGCTGCAGGCCGCTCCGATCGAACCGCTGCCGCCGCCTCCGCCTGCCTGGCCGCCGCCGCCCTCCTGTTCGCCGCCTCCCAACCGCCACTCCCTCCACCGGCGCCGGGGTCCTACGGTGGGGCCCTACTCGGGCTGGGACGCGAAACCCTATGTCAAGTTTGGGCTGACGGAGGATGTGACCAGGATTGTGTAGGGAGGGCCATGGTCGTTTGATGGGAGACTAATTATTTTGAAAGAATGGACACCGGCGCTGAGGTGTGAGAAGGAAGTGTTGAATGTCATCCCCGTCTGGATCCGGTTCCCAGAATTCCCTGTTCAATATTGGAGCATCCCACTTCTCATGAGACTCGCCAGCCTCGTGGGGAAGCCGATAAATGCAGATGAGGCCACCACCTTCCGATCCAGAATAATGTACGCCAGAGTCTTTGTGGAGATAAAGGCAGGCTCAAAGCTCCCGAGCATGCTTGAGTTTCAGGTACCATCTGGAGAGGTTCTGACGCAGGCTGTGGAGTATGATTGGGTCCCACCCATGTGTTCGCATTGCGAGTGCTTTGGGCACATTACCAGTGCGTGCAATTATAAGGGGAAGGGGTCCGCCAGGTCACAGGCGGGCCAGCCAGAGACACCTCGGCCGGAGACGATTCAGACGGAGGCACACGAGGAGGAGGCGGCACCCAGCCACTTGCCTGAGGAGACGGCGCCAGAGAGACACACGGAGGAAGACACAGTTATGAAGATTGACAGGAGACCGGAGACAGGACCGCCACAGCGACAGGAGAGCATGCAGGGTGCGCTGGTTCCGTTCAGGCCACAGAGGACTATGATGACCAGGGGTATGAGTGCGGCGGAAAGTGGTCAGAGGGGGGCGGAGGCCTCCAAGGCACTTATGGTTTACAACAGCAGGAAGAGACACGCTCCGGCCACACTGGAGGATATTCCTCAGATGAGGGAGATGGAGGACCAGACCGACCCCAATCCTGACTGGACACTTACTCTTAGCAGGATCCAGGCCCATCTTGCCCCTTCCTCCATGGTAGATGCAGTCCTTAAGCAGACGGATGAGACGCTTCCCTCGAGTGTCGATCCAGAGGAGTTTCAGGGGGCCCAACATTTTATTTAGATGTCGGTCCTAGCATGGAACATTAGGGGGGTGTTCCATGGGCCGATGGAGGGAGATCGAGGGGTGCTGAGGAGAGAGGCATGTGACATTGCTATTCTGCTGGAGACGAAGATTCGAGGGCCGCTATGCTCTCACGTTGGACTCCTGCAGCCTGGGACCACATTCACAACTTAGATCTCTGCGGTATGGCAAGGATCTGGGTTAGGTGGAACACAGGTAGCTGGATGGGGGTTCAGATTCATAAGTCAGAGCAACTCATCGGTGTTACTTTTGAGAATAAAGGCGGGTTCAAATTCATCCTGGGTGCTGTATATGGTCACAACGACCGGAGACTCCGGGAGGCTCTGTGAGCGGACATTGTGCTTATGGGCCGTATGACGGACAACATGCATCTCCCCTACTCATCATGGGGGACTTCAATGCTATGTTGCTCCGTCAAGAGAAGGTTGGGGGCCGGCCAGTACCGGACTCGATTTTATACGACTTCCAGAGGTGTCTTCTTATGTCAGGTATGCGGGGGCTGGATCGAGCTTGACATATTTGGACCTGGCACAACAAGGCTACTCAGAATCGTATTGCTTGTCAGCTGGATCGGGCCTTGGGCAATAGCGAGTGGTTCAGGTGTTTTCCGAACTCGGTGGCGGAAGGTCTGGCAGCGGGTACTAGCGATCACTCTCCTATCCGGGTGGGCCTATGTGAGAGACCCACCTTTAGGGCGAGGCCGTTTCGGTATAACAACAGCTGGTACCTATCACCAGGTTATGAGGAGGTGGTTTTGAGAGAGATGCAGCACTTCCGGGATGGCACGGCCCAATTCCGCATGGTTCACAAGCTCAGGCAGCTCAAGCGGGCTATCAGGGGGTGGGTAAAAAGAGACCGCGGACTTCCCTGGCGGAGAAGGAAGAAGAGCTTCGAGACACTCAGATGGCCCTCCAATCTGACATTATGAATGGGGATCTGGCGGCTAAGGAGAAGACCTTGATTGAGGAGGTTAGCACCATGAGGCTGCAGGAGGAGATCAGTGCGGCACAGAGGGCCAAGTGCACATGGCTCAAAGATGGAGACCGCTGCACCAAATTTTTTTACGATGTGATCCGCATCCGGCAGCACCGAAACAGCATCCCCAGACTTCTGAATGCTGAGGGTCGTCTTGTAGGAGATCCGGTGGAGATTCAGGAGGAGGCCGTCAGATTCTACACTGACTTATATCAGCAGACGGACTACTCTAGCACGTTTCCGGCCCTGGTTACGAAGAGACTGGTGTCCCGACATGGGAACAGTTACTCTTGGCTCCGGTAAGGATGGAGGAGGTAGAAGATATTGTGATGAAGGCTAATCCCAACAAAGCTCCTTGGCCTGATGGCTTCTCTTCTGGGTTCTTCAAGCGACATGGGGTGTACTCAAGGCTCTGTTCTGGCAGCGGTTCAGGAGTTCTTTGTGGAGGGCCGGCTACTGAAGGAGATGAACCACATATTCTGACACTGGTTCCCAAGAAGGAAGGAGCGACCTCACTTGTAGACTTTAGGCCCATTGCTTGCTGTAATTTCCTTTACAAGATTATCACTCATCTTATGTGCAGGCGTATGGAGGGGATTATGCAGGGTTTAGTGTCCCGAAATCAAGCAGCGTTCATCAAGGGCCGGTCGATAGCGGAGCACAGCCTGCTAGCTCACGAGATGGTGCGGGAGTTCAGCAAACCGGGGGGATGAAGGCGTGTGTGAAACTTGACCTCCGGAAAGCATATGACACGGTCAATCGGGACTTCCTTTGCCACTTGATGCTTGCCATGGGGTTTGACGAGAGGTGGGTGGCGAGGGTAAGGGAGTGTATCTGCTCCCCTACCTTCTCTGTCCTCATCCAGGGCACGCCGTATGGTACTTTAGTAGCAACAGGGGGTTGAGGCAGGGCGACCCCCTCTCCCCGTATCTCTTTACCTTCGTGATGGAGTACTTTACTTGTATGATGGAGATAGCTGTGCACAGCGGGAGGATTGTTCTCCTTTTCCGGTTGGTGAGTCCTGCTGTATCTCATTTGATTTATGTTGATGATTTATTGGTGCTACTTCAGCCTTCCATGAGGGGCATGAGAGCGCTCTCACATTATGGAGGAGTTCGGACGACTTTCTGAGCCAGTTAAACCGGGAGAAGAGCAGAGTCTACTTCAGTTCCCGGTGTACACTTCAGGAGGAGAGAGCCTTCGCTTTGGGTGTGGATAGAGGCGAGCTTCCAGTGAAATACCTGGGGGTCCGCTGACGGTCAAACTATGCCCAAGAGCAGGATTGTCACAGCTTGGTGGACTTTGCTCAGAGGAGAGTGGAGGGCTGGCAAGCGGCGGGGCTTTCATTTGGGGGACGGATTGAGTTGGTGCGGGTCGGTTATTACGGGCATCGCTATGTTCTGGCTCCAGTCTATCCAGATCCCCACAGCTACTATTCGGAAGGTGGAGGCTATCTGCGCAAACTTCATCTGGAGGGAGGGATTCATGCGTATTCGGGACCAGCTATGTCGGCCTCGGGAGGAAGGAGGAGTCGGGTTGAGGCATCTCCATGCTGTTAGGAAGGCAGCTTGTGTGAAGATGGTTTGAAAATTCATCAAGGGGGGTCGCTCTGGGCGGACTGGATGGCTAGCAGATACTTACGGAGGACCAACTTCTGGGCCTGCAGGATAGACAACAATTTTTCGGTCACGTTTAAGGCCATCCTGAGATGTAGACCGGTGCTCCAGACCGCTATCTGCAGGCGCATGAAGGATGGGACGAATACCAACCTTTGGCTAGACCCTTGGTTGGGTTCCAGATCCCTCCTCGAGATTCGGGGAGGGCTGGACAGGGAAGCGGGAAGGGGGCTCACATGCAGTCGGATCATTAGAGACGGAGTTTGGAGGCCAGAGGGCTACCCATATACAGTCCAGCTTGCAACAGAGATACACCTTATTATCATTGATGCTAGCCAGACGGAGGATACATGGAGCTGGGCCGGCCCAGGTACGGGGGGCGGGTCAGGTCTATTCTGCTTTCGTAGCTGCTATGATTTGGTCCGGACCCACCACGACCAGGATGAGGAGGTGGACTTCATTTGGGGCAAGGGCGTTGCACGAAAAATGCAACTTTGTGCATATCGTCTTCTCCGGGGTAGATTGATGACGAGAGATAGACTCCTCGGTTTGGTATGCAGATCCCGGATGCCAAATGTGTGCTATGTAATGATGAAGATGAATCTATGGGACATCTCTTCTTTGGCTGCCCGGTGACCTGGCACATTTGGACTGAGCAGTGTGCACAACTGAGAGGAGTGGGGATGGACCGGGACATTCGGAGCATTCTCAGCTGGATCCGAGATCACAGAGGACAGGATACGGGGTGGGCTAGAAGAGCCAGAGTTTGTCTTGTTGCGTCTGTTTGGCACATCTGGAAGGAACGGAACAGACGTATCTTTGAGGGCTTGACTACCCCCCCTATTGGAATTCTACATAATATAGAATTCGATGTATCTGTAATGGCCCCATAATAGTATTAATGGGGCATGGAAAGTTGTGATGTTGTACTTTAATACCTTTTCCGCTATATGCGAGGAATAAATTCACCCTTATTCCAATATATATATATATATATAATATATATATATATATATATATATATATAATCAAATATATATATACATGATTTTCGGGGAAAATGTTTACTCAAGTATAGCTAAAATTAGCAGGAAAAACAATTAATATACCGTGAGCATTTTAGCAGGGTCAAAGCTTCGCATAGGTGGAGAAGAACCAAAAATCCTGTAGGTTAGCTGAAGCATTGGTTGTGTGTCTTTCTCTTTTATCAAATAATGAGGACCACAAGGCATTCTGGGACCATTGAGTCAGATGT